>NQII01004206.1:116282-141770 GCA_002778355.1 Clitarchus hookeri
GGGGGGGGGGGGGGTGAGATTTTTATTTATTCTCATGATTGGCACCATTGCCATCATATGTGTGAGATAAGTAGAAGTAAAGAAAAATACAATCTACTACACCAAAGTAATTACATTAGTATTTTGTATGAGGTAACAATTTAAGTCACACATGTGTGTCTGATTTATATAACACTAGTTGTTAGTAACATCAATCACATCTTGGATCTTTTTTACCCTTTGAATAAAAACAATTTTCCTTCAAAAATCTCAGTCTTTCAACATAAATAATTGTGATNTTGGATCTTTTTTACCCTTTGAATAAAAACAATTTTCCTTCAAAAATCTCAGTCTTTCAACATAAATAATTGTGATTTCATCTTTAAATTAACAGATAATAGTGAGTCTTATTTTCTCTTCATCAATAGTATACAATAAATAGCTAAACAAATGTTTTATAATGAATTAGCTGTGTGTGTGTTTTCTCAAGTAATTTCTACAGAAGGCTTAGGCCCTAAATACATTGATGCAGTGCTGCGCTGGTACCATTTTGAAATGTTATTGGTCCACGTGACCATTGGTATCAGAGCAGNAAATACATTGATGCAGTGCTGCGCTGGTACCATTTTGAAATGTTATTGGTCCACGTGACCATTGGTATCAGAGCAGATGTATGTACATCCAATCATATTTCAGAATGTCACCAACACAGAAGATCACTCTATTCTATTGTGTCAATGTGTCTGGACCCCAAAATTTTCCAACCTTCCTGAAATAAAATTGCTGGAGAAATATGTATTATACGGTTAAATAAATTGATATTTCTGTTTGCAAATAAAGATTTTTTAAATGTACATTCTGTAATCTTATACTTTTCCATATCATATATGACTAATTCCAATATGATTCCTATCATAGACAGTGAGTTGGGATCAGGTACTTTTTTTTACTATGAGCCTTGCAAATTTGAAGCAAGAAGTAACGCCTAATGCATACAATAACTTTACTCTGACGCCGCAGTAGATACCATTGGAGGTATTTAATTGTGATAAACACTAAGGATAACTCAAAGAACGCTTTTTATTATGATAAAATAATAGACCTCCTGCCGGGAATAATAAACTTCAGGCTTGCTGTTACCATATCTTGTTAAAATAATCAGGAACATAAATTACACACACAATAAGTTTATCAAATAGATTACAACTTCTGTAAGCAACAGTTTATAACCTACTTTCTGAAGGCATCATATATGTAAAACATATAACCACTTTTGTCAGCTATTTTGGAAGATAGCACCATACAAATAAATTAAGTCAATATGTCATATCTTGGTAACAAATCCACCGATTCCTGCCAAATTTGGCAAACAAGTAGTACAGATGCAGATGATGTTAAGTGATATGTTTTATGCATGACAAACACTTATTTTCAAATTGGCAGCCATATAGCCTTTTAAGCTTTCAATGCTATATCGTCAAAATAATGTAATAAATTCCAACATAACTACGTATTTTGGTAGTAAATATTACATATACCAACTCTATCTACACAAACNAATAATGTAATAAATTCCAACATAACTACGTATTTTGGTAGTAAATATTACATATACCAACTCTATCTACACAAACATTTTTTTACGCCATTTTGTAATACAGCACCATGTGAATAAATAAAGTTTTTATGTCATATCTCGAGAAACCATTGACCAATTTCTATTAAATTTGGCAAACAAGTAGTAGGGTGGCAGATGATGTTAAGTGATATGTTTAAAGCATGTCAGACACAAAAATTTTTACCGTCGGTATTAGTCCTTTTTAGCTTAGAATGCTATATCGTTGAAACCATGTAATCAATTCCAACTTAATTTTTTATGCTGGCAGTAGGTATTACAACTATCAACTGTATCTACTTGAAGCATCTTAAGTCTTCGATTTTTTAAGATAGCGACATGCGGATAATGAAAAATTTTTATGTCATATCTCGGGAAAAAATTAACGGATTCCTACCAAATTTGGTAAACAAATCATACTGCAGCGGGTGGTGTAAAATGGTATGTTTTAAGTAGATCACGCACTTATTTTCAAAATGGTGGCTATATAAATATTTTAACTCATATTTTGTTAGCAAATCAAATTCCAACTTAAGTTTGTATGCTGGAGTGCCTATTACAACCATCAAACATGTCTATGGCGAGTCTCATTTCTATGCCATTATGTATGATAGCCTAACCAATAAAAAAAATTGAATTTTTATCTTATGTCTTGGGAAACAATCAACCCATTCTTACAAAATTTGGCAAAGATGTTGTACTGTGGTAGGCCGTATTATGATATGTATTTTTGAAAGTATGACACATTTATTTTCAGAATGGCAGCTTTAAAATCATTTTAGTTTTGTGTGTTATATCTACGAAGTTATGTCATCTATTTTAACTCAATTGTGTGTATTGGCAGTATGCAATCAACAAATGTGCTACTACATTACTTTCTTGTCCTCCATTTATGAAGATTGCCATATGAAAATTATGGAGGTTNCAATCAACAAATGTGCTACTACATTACTTTCTTGTCCTCCATTTATGAAGATTGCCATATGAAAATTATGGAGGTTTAATGCTATATCTCGAGGCCCAATGAACCGATTCCCCTAAAATGTTACACTAGAATATTTCAACTAATTTGTACCATAAATGCCACAGAAGTCCATGTAAACTTTCATGATTTAAATGGGTCAAACGACAATGTTCAAAATGGCAGCATCATAAATAATTTAGATAATTTTGAAACATATATTAAACAATTTAATCAAATTCAACCAAATTTTGTATGTAGACATTATACATTAGAAGCATCATATATAGAGCCTCATTTTTTTTTTTTTACGATAGCATTAAATAAGAATATAAACAACCGATTTCCACAAAATTCTTTACACAAGGAGCGCTACGGTAGGCCACGTAAACTTACATGTTTTAAGTGGCGCAGTCACTTATTTTCAAAATTATGGCCCTCTTAATATTTTAGTTGAGTAAACCCTATGATTCGAAACATTAGACTAATTAAATCCGAAGTTGATGCTCCGAATCCGACCTCCATAATGCAGTGTTTTGCACGCTAGCTTATTGTATGAGGTTTTCTGGGTTCAAGTCACAGGTAAGGCAGGTGTGTATTTGTAATTGTCTCACTATTGTTGCATATGTTTCTGGTCACATTTTTAATGTCATTGCTTACAAAGAGAAGTCAATCAAGTCTTTCCTATCAACTCAGCTTTTAGGGACTTATTAAAAAATTAATTGCACCCATGTTGTGGAAAGTAGCCTTATTAGTTATATCAGTAACTTCTTGTTATAGGTGTAAAACTAAAACATTGAAGAATTCGTCTCACTGAATATCTTTTACGTACTGACTAGTTTAATGATAACCGTACATAATGCAAATAATTAAAGCTTCTTTGTGTATTCAAGACTACTTATCTATAAGACTCATAATTTTTTAAGTTCTTAGTGAAAGAAATGAAACGTTGCATGATTTTCAAGGCAAGATAATTTCTGGGTATTTATTGGTTGTGCGTGTCNTCTTAGTGAAAGAAATGAAACGTTGCATGATTTTCAAGGCAAGATAATTTCTGGGTATTTATTGGTTGTGCGTGTCGTAAAAAGATGTATACACGGTCGTTAGCTTCTCATGACTCTTCGACAGTAATACGCGTAAATACTTTCAAAATCATAATGGAAACATTTATTTAGGTGAGTGTTACATTGAATTAGCTCNTCTTAGTGAAAGAAATGAAACGTTGCATGATTTTCAAGGCAAGATAATTTCTGGGTATTTATTGGTTGTGCGTGTTGTAAAAAGATGTATACACGGTCGTTAGCTTCTCATGACTCTTTGACAGTAATACGCGTAAATACTTTCAAAATCATAATGGAAACATTTATTTAGGTGAGTGTTACATTGAATTAGCTCNGACAGTAATACGCGTAAATACTTTCAAAATCATAATGGAAACATTTATTTAGGTGAGTGTTACATTGAATTAGCTCAAACCAGCTGTCAAGCCATTTTCTGTCATCGTGGTGACTTAGTTATGAAACCTCTTGTCGATGAAACATCAAAGTCCAACATTTCGCTTATAAAAAAATAAGGTGTTTTTGTTATTAAAATAAGTGAGAAAATAAGTTAAAAATTGTTTCTGCATTAAATATGACAATTTTCAAGTCTTTTGCGTTTGGTACTGCAAAATTGTGAAAAATTTAAATGGAATTGTGGATATTCATTATGCCTTGTTTTATTCATACTTAAATTACGGAATCCCGGTAACTTATGTACTTAATAAAATTTTCACTACCCTCNTTATGCCTTGTTTTATTCATACTTAAATTACGGAATCCCGGTAACTTATGTACTTAATAAAATTTTCACTACCCTCCTTAAATAGTTTTTCAAAGAAAAGTTTGGCAATTAAGAGAAGATGAAATTTTATGTGATATGTGAAGTTTCAATAACATGATAAACATCCTTTTAAAATCAAAGTCGTAGTCTTTTACAGCTTAATGCTTCATCCCCATCATATTAGCTGTGGATGCACCAACACATTTTTACGAACCGTAAACAAGTTTCATGTTATTGTTTTCATGTTTCCATGCTTTATAATGACAATCTTGTTTTATTGTTTCATGATTGATATTTCTTCAAGCTAATGTTGTATGATAAAAA
The DNA here is from genome assembly GCA_002778355.1 of Clitarchus hookeri. NCBI lineage: Eukaryota > Metazoa > Arthropoda > Insecta > Phasmatodea > Phasmatidae > Clitarchus > Clitarchus hookeri. The sequence goes on from NQII01004206.1 coordinate 120,983, forward strand.
TAAATAAGAATTGAAAAACAATTTATTGCAGCATTCACTCCTACACTAACCACTGGCAAAATAAATTTTATCTAGTATGTGAAACACATGCTGTAATTTCATATATAATATGCAAGATCTGGCAGACAATTTTGTGTTGTCAACATTCCGGCAACACTAATGCATGCTTGTTAAATCCAACATTGGCGAAAAAATGTATACAGCACGAGCATAAACACTTCGACTTGGCTCTGTTATTCAATCATTTGGTTTTAGCAAAGTGCATTTGCGCTAGGATATGCTGATTCTTTGTAAAAGTTATGATTGGCTGTGCAAAAAGTAATATAACTTAATTTTCAGAGGTACTTATAACATGAGCAGCAATCATAATTTGAGGAGCAATAAGCAGCCGAGACACACATTGGCTGTAACAAATAAAAGGAAAATTATACAAGCATATATTTAAAAAAAATTGTAAAATCTGCCTTGAAATGGAAAGTAAGTAACAAAATAGACAAAACCTCCCTTACTGAAGCCATATGATTCACATGGTAGTACTTACAATCCTAAATATTTCCATAAATAGGAATAGTAATCGAGCAAATGTTTCGTATCTGCATCTCCATTTAACTATCAGAAAAAAAAAAATTTAAAAATAAAAATAAAGAAATAGAAATAAGGCACACATGAAAGGTAAGTTTGACAATATTATGTATACTTGCATACACTTTGTAGTTCTTATATTGTTGTTAGCCTGTAAATCNTGAAAGGTAAGTTTGACAATATTATGTATACTTGCATACACTTTGTAGTTCTTATATTGTTGTTAGCCTGTAAATCATTTCAGCTCTTATATTATAACTAAGAAGAATAAATAAGTACTTGAAAAGTCAGCCAGCTAAGCAAGTTACATGTTTAATTTGAGAGTTTAGAAAATTTTGGAGGCATCAATAGTCTTGCGTGAGAGTCAGCGAGGATGAAATTGAGAACGATATGGAGAAATGCTGAAATGCAGCGCCAAGGAAAACGAGGCACTCCCGAGGAAATCCACCCAACAGAAGCATCTTCAAACACTATTTTCACATTACAAAATATGAGCGTAATCCTGTCGGGAGTTGAACCAAGGTCGTCTGAGTGAGAGATGAGAGCCCTAGCCACTATGCCAACCACGGGCCCACGTTCGACTCGGAAAACCCAACATTCATCTAAGTGTGTGTCAAAATATTCTTAATTATTTCTTCATTCATACATCAAACTATGCTTCAATAAATGCATCACAACTAGTGTAAAATATTTCTATGTTCAGTAGTTTGATTAATTATGGCTCAAAAATGTGTCCCTAAATATTCGTTCTTAGAAAAAGGCAAAAAATGCAGAAGAGTGAAGCACGTCAACAACCCAGTACTGCGAACGATTGTGCGAGTGATCTCTCGGGATGTCTCAACTCTCCAGCCCAAGTCCACTTCCTGGGGTCTGCTAACTGACACGTCTGTACTTAATAGCAGACAATACCTCCCCTACTGTGACGCCACTGCCAGCCATCCCCTCCCTTCCCGGCCGGCACTCGGGGCGAGGTGAGGAAAATCATGTAATGAGTAGACAGCAGCATGAGAAGGGCCTCAAAATGTGCAAAACATACCTATAGTTTTAGTTAAATTTCATTATATTTAATGTTGTGGCAACACCTTTTTTTGGCATGATTTTACGCAGAAAACTATAGCTGATTCCATTATAACTTTTGTTTTAAGTGTTTCTTTTCCAATTAACTGAGAATTAAAGTTACGAAATTTCATAATTTTTAAAATATATTTAACATCACTAGAATGGTAAAGTATAACTATACCTCGAATAATTTAAGTTTTTACTTATAGGGGAAAAAAGTTTGTCACCATATCTTTAATAGTTTCAAAATAATCATTACTACAAAACCACTGTGTGTTTCTCACTTGAGATGCGACTATATACCACTCATAAAGGCAACTCCCTTGTGTTTTCGGCTGGCATTCCTTCTCACGGCAATAACTGCGTGGAGGTGTCTTGTATGACTATTTCTTTTGATGCTGCATTCTGCTCTCCTGGTACCGTTTCCTAGGAGGCAGAATGCTAGCTTTGTTGGTGGCCAGTCAGGGTTTGTCTCTTTTCTGGTCATGCACGTGGTGATAGGAAGTCAAAAAAGAAAAAGCTCAAATACACATCGCACATCAAGCCTAAGTGACATTTCAGGACAGCAGCAGCTCTCCCAGCATACTGCAAATGTGCAAGAGCATAAGGTTTGTTATTTATGAAATTGTATACTTAAACCTCTTTGTTCTTAAATTAGTTGCGGTTCACACAGTTGTGCCCTTTCACCAGTTTTATTGCGGAACTTAGTATAGCTGTATTATGTGTACAGAGGCTTAAGGTGATATTTAATGTTTGTGTTGACGATTGCTCTTGCTGAGTCTACTATTTTTTAGGTGCAGACTACTGGTGCCTGGTCAGGTTTCATTTCTTGGCCACCGTGTTGGTCGGAATGGTGTCAAAGCATTGCTTTGGTGGGCTCTCAAATTTTTTCTGCTGCAGCTATATCACCCTTCCTTTATTCTCCTCACTTAAAGAAAGGCGTAGATAGGAGTAGGTTTGGAAGTGCTACAAGAATCCTTGGGGGCAATGTAGAAGTGTCCCCCCCCCCTTTCCCTCTTCACCATTGAAAAATCAGGATCAGGTAGACATTTTGNGATAGGAGTAGGTTTGGAAGTGCTACAAGAATCCTTGGGGGCAATGTAGAAGTGTCCCCCCCCCCTTTCCCTCTTCACCATTGAAAAATCAGGATCAGGTAGACATTTTGCCATCCTCCAAACCTCTGTACCCAGTGGATCGTACAAAAGTGGATCAGTAGACACAGTGTCTAGCTGTGCAGGACCGTAATTATACTGGCCCTCCGATTCCAACATCCGGCGGTGAATCACAGTGGCACGTTAGATTGTTGTGGTAAGTGATGGTAATTCAGAATTAACCTGGGTGTTTCCTAGTGGTGCCTTCCTGGTACCATGCTTGACTGTAGTATCCAAAGAACTCTGGTCCAACCGAGACAGGCGGATCAACCACAGCACCAGGTGTCAAGTTGTGACGGTGACCCCCTCTCTTGAGGCCTAGTCACCTGCTGCAGGAATTGTCCTCTTTTGGACTGAGTCTGGTTCCTCTTGTCTCCGAACACCTCCAAAGAACACTGTTTCTGTAGTGTGAATACGGCTCATCACTAATGGACGGTTGGCTAGAGGTGCAAGCAGCAGAGAATCGCTGTGCTGGTCACAGAGATAGGCAGGTGATGGCTGAAGGACAACTGGTATTCCACAGGTCTGCAACTCCATATATACCTGTGCTGCAGATGTCCTAACAGTAAGGGTTGCGTGTGGGTGACACACTGCTCCTTACACCACTCCATGGCAGCTGCCCAGGCTGGCTGCGTGCAAAANAGCTGCCCAGGCTGGCTGCATGCAAGAGGTGGTGGTATCGAGTGGCAGCCAAGCCAAACCTGGTTGCAAATTGTCAACTGGCAGTTGGGTTGGGAGTATCTACACTCACTTTGGGACAAACCAATCCTAGTTCATGCCATTTTCCATCTGTAGTTGCAGTGGGAGGGGTCCTGTCGAGGTGTGATAGCAACAAATTTTGCCTATTGGGTTAGATGGTATGCGTCAGTGTGTTGTGTGTTGGAGCATTTACATTTCTATAATGTAATGTGTTTTAGTTAAAGAAAACTGAATTCCTATTTTTTATGGTGGTTATATTTTCTTGCCGGTAGTGATAATTTCGTGGTGCAGAACGATGGTAGAAAATTATCCCGCCACTTTTCTGTGAGCCGTTAAACTATGTGTGTGTAAAGTGTAATAAAAAATTATGTTACTTGCATGCCATCATTTTTGTGCAAATGGTTATGTTCAGAATGGTAGGAAATAAATAATGTGATTACTTATATTTAATGCATTGTTAGGCAGCTTTGCTCATATTTAATTTACAACTGTATTCATGTGCAATTGATGTAACTTTTTTTTGATTGCAGTGGTTTGCATTTACGGTTCAGTCTATGTGTTTATGTAACTTAAAATAGTAAGTTTATGTTTATTATTAGTTGCCCTCGTTTCACAATAGCGCAATATAGTGCAGGAGGATGAGTGAGCTGCAGCCAGAGTGAAGCAGTTGGCTGTCGCCGACCAACAGTAAATGTGTTGCACAAAATTTAGACTTTGCTTTCGTTGGTGTCAAACAATGACTGAGAAAAAGAAGTANTCGTTGGTGTCAAACAATGACGGAGAAAAAGAAGCATTAAATATTATGTTTTGTAAAAAAAAGGAAAAAGCAGGAATCACAGTGCATGTAACATGAGAAAAACACTTGTTTCATTGACTTGCTTCTACAATCAAAGTAAACTTCAATTAGTTTAACAGTTTGTAATTGAGATTCTGTTCACAAAATGTACATTTATTATCTATTATATTGCTGGTTCTTTTTGTGTTGAGTTTTAAATGCCATTTTCCCCAAGTATGATCTAAACCTGCAACCTACTGGTAAAGTATTCGTTAGTATATTGCATCACTTTCTGAGATGGCCTTCATCGCTGACAGATTGTCACTTGAGGGAAGTGGCATTCAATTTTGTTGTCTGTCAAGGATGTGTGTGGCATGCTGCATATAATGTTGCTGTATTTTGAAACACAATAGAAATGTTTACAGGTATTCCACATGGTCATTTCTTATATATATATATTTTTGTTTATGGGAGTGTTGAGATAAATGTGAGAAATGTACAGGAAATTTGATTTTAATTCTTGCTGGACACCCAAAAATGCACGGAGCAGCAGTCTCCAACTATCTTTCACTTCCTGGAGTTTGTATTGTATCACATGGAAAACCTCTGTTCATACTGCCAACTTGATGTACCTATGTAGGACAAAATAAAGAATGACTGCATTTCAACAGTACTATCCTTTTCATTTTCAATACAGTTGTGTAAGAAGTATTTCAAAATATTTTACAGAGACTTGTTTTTTCACAAGATGGTTTTTCCAAGCAGGTGCATACTATGTATCATTGAATAAACTGCAAACAGTGTTTTCAACTGAGCGTTAAGAAACCTCCTTTTGTAATGGAATCACGAAAACATCTACTTAGTGTTTTTTGGTGTTGGAAACATTTTAAAACATGCAACATTGTGATTATTGATAGAAAGAATTCTTCTAATACTTACGCCTATATTATCTGTTTTCCCGTTACTATGCATTTGGCTTGAGACAACTCATCAGTCTAGTTTTTGAGGCTAATGTGACAGGAACATAACACAAAGACAATCCAGCAATGGGAACATAATTAGTTTGACTGTGTGGTTTTCATAATGGATTCACATACACTAGAACCTGACTGATTTTGGGAATATGGTCATTAGTGAAGGGTGGTCGGAGTAGATATTCTGGCAAAATTTGGACAGATTTTGACTTACCTGCAACTCCTACATGTCAAAATATGCAATTATTTTGTATTAAGTCAATGTTTATGGTGCGAAAATTACAGGTTTGTAAAAAATTCATATTAATTTATTTTCATAGACAAACATATTCTGAAGGAAAAAAAAAGATACCTTAGAAGGGCATATTGGACCTCCCCTTGACCCCAAAAATTTAGCGGCTAATAAATTTTATTGAGTGTGAAGTCTATTTTCAGAGGCATTTTGCTGGGAAATCAGATGATTGGTTATTTTCATGTTAATTTATTTCAACGAACACAATTCTCCTGAATAAACTGATATCATGTAAGGGCATGCACAACATCCCTTAGTTGCCACATTATGCACACGCACTGCACAACTCCCTTAGTTGCCACATTATGCACACGCACCGTGCCTGAGCATGACATTACTTGCAACATGCGCAAGTGGAATTTTACAAGAAAATTAGAGGTGTATTGTATTATTTATTGAAAGTTGTAAAGGAAAAAATCTTTACAATTGTATTTAGTTCACTGCTGTTTCAAAAATCACACTGTCATTTTTTTAATGAAATATGAATAGCCTCAAGGGGCAGATGTCTGTTACAAAAGACGTCCATTGCCGTGGTGCAAATGTGCATCTCACCTGGCTTCGAAGAACAGGTTTCTGCTGCTCTGTTTTTCGCGGACATTACCAGTATGACCTCGTTTCCTCCCCTTATACGGTGAATAAGGAGGGAAATGGCGTGGCATCCTCACAGCCTGCCCTCTCATAGTTGACCAGATAGGGTTGAACAGGTCCTGTGGAGGGGTTGTCACTGTGGTAGGGTTGGAAGCATATCCCCTCCCCTCTCTCAATTCATGCACAGTGCATTGTGAGCTCCGCCTGCTTGGCATGAAGTGCATTGCAAATTTTTGAAAGAAAACGTGATTAAAAATGGTTAACAATTTTTTAGTGGTGTCTAAACATAAATGTATATAAAAAAATGTTTTATGCCCTAAGGTAAATTTCAAGTCCTCATTTCAACTCCAAGGACTATTCTTTGCGCGTGGAAATGGATAAAACTGTGTTTTAATAATCAGTTTTAACCACTAAATTTTCTTTAGATTTGCAATCCACTTATCTTTATTAATGTGCTGTAAAAAATGTAGGTTTACTTCCTAAAGTAATGTTCAGGTGAGTCGCCAACGGAATGACTGAATGCCAGGTGATCGCCTTGTAGGTAGGTGATGAGGCAAGTGGTGAGCGAGCAAGAGTTGGTCTTAGACCTCACACATTTTGAGGCCTGGAACACAAAATAGTTGCAAACAGGGGGAACCTGTGTGAAACATTCACTGTAAGCTATCTCAGCTGCAGTTTTTGACCACTATCAAACAATACATGTTAAAAAATGTGTAGGTTCTTAACAGTCATTTGTAAAATCAAACCAAAAATGGTACCAAATCAGGAGTCTAAAAAAAAAGTGTCAATAGTCAGTAATCAAAACCGAGAGAACTCCAAAAACATAATAATAACAAGCAAAGGCAGAAAGTGACATATTCACAAGCAAGCAAGATCACAGTGGTAAAACAAATGCGGGACATACATTAAGTCTTACGTGGAAACACTAAGCCGCCTGAAGGGGAGATGAGGTGGGCAGAGTCAGTGAGTATTGGCTTGTGCTGACAACCAGTGGTCGATTTTAAGGAAGTTTAGTGTCTGTCTGCTGGACAGGTTCTCATTTCTTCAAGCCTGTCTGTAACACTTTCAACTTGCCATCTATTTCAAATACAATAACGATGAAAAAAATAAAATAAAATAATAGTTCTGTTTTTGTACATTGTTGACAGACTGTAAATTAATATACAAAAACTTGACACTGCAAACTAAGTAGAATATATTCAACACTAAAACGTATTGAACACTGTGATTTCAGTTTTCATTATACTCTTCAATCTTTATCGCTATCACTTTCATTGGGGCAAGCATCCGTTTCCTCTTTCACTTTTGCATATAGTGCTTGAAACGGATGGTGTTTCCTTTGACTACTGTGCAACCAGGGGTTGATAGCTTCATCTGGGTTATAGTCGCAGACACTTGGTGACTTCATTTGAATCCACATCAGTGATGATAGAACATTGCCCTCATCTGATTTGGCCAATCAGATTTTGTTAATTTAATTAGTGAGAAACCACATTCACAGCAGCTGTATGAGCTGGCAGAGACAACAGGAGAACAACAAGGCCAAGTATATTAAAGTATTCAGCTTTCTGTTTTTCATTCACAGCACTCCAACTTGCTATTGTGACAGGCCTATTTTCTTTACAGATAGTTCTTTTGAGGTATTATCGCTTGAAGCCATTTCTCGAAAGAATACCTGAAAGAATACTTTTTTTAATAAAACCACAATAGTGTCTCCAAATGTAGCATCTGCATTCAAAGTCTCAGGCCCTGATTTGAAATTACAGATCTCAGCAGCTTTGAACAATTCCTTGTGGTGATTTTAGTTGTCACCTAGTCAACGTTCCATGCAGTTTACTAGTGCACATACCACATGTTTCTTATTGTCTGCACTCAGACTAGTACTATTTTTGATCAAAGTTAGCATCTTCATTGTTCTCAGCTAAAAACCACAAACATCGTAACATAGTTTTAATACTGCTATGAAGTCTTCCACTATATTGTGAACCTCTCCTATTGTCAATGTTTCCTTTCTGGAATATTAAGAACTGAGTGGATAACACTGAGAGGATGTCACAAGAAAGTGCACAAACTGAACACGTTCCAAGCTAACTGAGGAATAATTGGATTCCTCTCTAACTTGATTTATCACTTTAATTTCCAGCTTCAAATGTAATTTTCTCTAGAACTGGATACAACTTGATACCACCTGTTACAGCTTGTTTAGTGTGGGAAAGCCAGCCAAAGCCTCCAACTCGGGTAGGAGTACAGAAGTCAACACCTTTATTTTCACAACTTATTTTCAAAATAGTTTTGTGAACTGGACTGTGGTGATAAAATGAATATAGTAACTTCAAGAAGCATTCAAGCTTTGTACGCAATGGTATTTTCCCAACTGCAGCCTTTACTGCAAGTTCAAGGTGGTGTGCTAAGCGGTGCACATCAATCATACAGGGATTCAGTTCAGTTGTTTAAATTTAGTCTGCACTCCACTGTGCATACCACGCATCACTGCTTCACAGTGTAATGAAGCAGTATTATTAGTTTTCGGGACACACGCTCCATTTTGTTTCGTTTTGCTAAGCTTCGTAATATTTTTATTGGGTTTGAAATTAAAAGCCGTGGTGGTTCATTTTATTGTGATAGTTTGTTTATCGGGCGTACGTTTGCCGTTTTACGTTTATCAGGCATCCGGTTGCTGTTTTGAAAGTTGGAGTTTTTGTTAAGCGTCAGCATTAGATTAGCTTTTTTCAGACTGCATTGACAGTATTGCTCGACAAGTTCCTACGACGCAGTTTCAATAACGTGTGGAGATTGTGCGTGGCAGCCCACACCACGCCCTTATCTCAGGAGAGAGGGGGGTGATAGGCAGCACAAGTACACGTGTGCCTGTCGCCATTCGAGTCAGTTGATACCGAGCAGTCGTCTCAAGTCAGTTGAATCAAGTCAGTCATCTGAAGCAGTTGTCAACTAGTACTCGCCTAGGCCGTGTCGGGCTTAGCGCTAACCCCCACACCGGCAAACAAGACCTTACTAGATTATTTCTCTGCCGGTGTGGGAGGTCGCTGCATTAATTTTTTCTTCGGGCAAGTTTTTAAGAAATGAAATAATTCGTAAACGACTGTGGCGCTGTTGTGCACTGTCTGGTTATCTGAAACCTGTTCTTACTCTGAACTTCGTATGTGAACTGTGTCACTAAAATGGTAAATAAAAGTATAGAACAAATACACCGGAACTTGACTTTATTTAATATTTAATTGCCGTCCATTTTACAGAGTCTCGTGTTACTCCGTCTTGAACTAGTTAAGTGGTAAGTTATACCAGTGGTAACTAAAGCCGGCTATAACTGTGTGCTTGCCACATTACAACAGTCAGTTGTAAAACCCACTAAGTGGTCCTTAATTTCTTCTAATACATTAACAATGCACTCATAAATCTGGAAAACATTTGGTCTGACAACATGTTTAACGGCAACAAAATAATTGTGTATGTTACCTTCAACACAGTAACATATATACAAAATAACTTATTCAAGAACAGCACTATCTGTCGTATCATCACACATTATGAACAAAAATTAAGCAGTCCTAAGTTTTTCTTCAAGTTTATTTTGCTCAACTTTGTCAATAAAGCTAATAAATTCAGCATATCTTTTGTTAGTAATATAGGTTTCATCTATATCTAAACCTTGATGTGCCAGAGGCATTGTCATTCACTTGATTTAACCCCGCCAAAGCTGCAGCCTGCTCTAAAGAAGAGACGTTATGCTGCACATGCCACAGCTCGCCTAGAAGCCCAGGGTTGGTTTGGCCCAGCTGATGCATCCTGCTGTGCCGCAACCCACTTCGCACCACGACGCCACAGTCTACCCTATCGGCCTTCAGCCATGAGAGGTTAACTAGCTGCCAGCTTCGGCCTTGAGAGGGGAACTAGCCACCAGCTTCGGCTGCCATCAGCATCTCTGCTGGTTCTTCGCTGCCATATCTCTCCGTGCCTCTGTGATACCCCCACAACCCCTGTGCTGGCCCTGTGCGCCATTTATAGAGCTTGCAGACCACAGTTCAAGACTGTTTCGCACAGTTCCCTTGCACGGTGTTCTTCTACCCGAATGCATACCGAACTGGCTGACTCGCACAGTTCCAGTTGCAGTCCGTTACTTTGCCCGAGCGCCTACCAACTTCACATCATCCTTCGCAGAATGTCTCTCTGCCTGATAGTCTACTGACTTCATCTACCTGTCACTGCTTTACACAACCTTGTCGAGGGTTTTACTCTGCCCGACACCCCCACGCTGCTCGCCAGTTCACCGAATCTACCACGCTTCTAGCTACCTTGTAGCTTAGCCATAGTTGACACGAGTCCGAGTATTGCTGACTTGGGGTTGCCCTCACAACCCGCGCTACCGCATCTTCTGAGATTAGGGAACATACAGGTTAGCATCCTAGGATCGGCCCTTCAGGCCCTAGTCATAGTACTGGCTGGTTTATGTGTGTTTACTGACCAGTCAATAAACAGACATAATCCAAACTTGGTTGCGTTGTCACTCCCAGCGCTCTGCATTTCTCTACCTTGCTCGTGCTATCTCCTACATCGTCACCATACCCTTTTACACTCTTGCAGTAGTAGTCATCAGCCAGAACCTTCGTTCCCTACCTTAGCTCTCCGAAGAACTGTCTCATCGTGGAGCTAAGGAAGCCCGCCTTCCTGGTAAACACAAAAGCAGTTTCTTCCTTGGACTATCGCCCCCTCCAGTTCGTGCTTGGGTCCACCAGTGACGTCCCACTCACCAGGTTACTTGTTGAACGATAAGCCAACTGCTAACAAGGTGCCTAGTTTCTCCGTTTATGCTTGGGTCCATCAGCGATGTCCCGCTTGCCAAGTAAACAGGATAACAGACGCCCCGATTCTGCTACTGATACCTTCTGTCTGGTACTTGGGTCCGCCAGCGACATCCCACTCGCCAAGCCACTTGACTGAAGGCCAGTAGACCAGGCTACTGATCCCATCCAACAGCCTCTCCTTATTTCCTTTACGCCGTGCCTAACCCTCGGACCACCCACTGTCCACCTCTCTGTACTGTCGCTCTCCTTTTGCCTCATCACAGGACTGAGCAGGGAAAAGCAGGCAAGCAGTGGCTATCCCTGATTGGAGTCCTGGAGAGTACGGATCTGGGTGCGAACTGTGTATACTCCTGGAAGAAAGAAGAAGCTGCTCCAGAGAGTGTCAGCCACCAGCACAACCAGCACATCCAGGGCACCGCAGAGTCTGATCTGGCATGTTCCACTTGCAGCGTTGCCACTACCACCGACTCCACCCAAGAAACCAATCACTTTCACTCAGCCTGCTTGTACCGATCAGGTGGTCAAACGCCTCAAAATCACACCATGTTACACCCCATCATGAGTACCTACTCATCCTACATTAGCCAGTGCACCTCCCAAGGTNTAACCCTCGGACCACCCACTGTCCACCTCTCTGTACTGTCGCTCTCCTTTTGCCTCATCACAGGACTGAGCAGGGTAAAGCAGGCAAGCAGTGGCTATCCCTGATTGGAGTCCTGGAGAGTACGGATCTGGGTGCGAACTGTGTATACTCCTGGAAGAAAGAAGAAGCTGCTCCAGAGAGTGTCAGCCACCAGCACATCCAGGGCACCGCAGAGTCTGATCTGGCATGTTCCACTTGCAGCGTTGCCGCTACCACCGACTCCACCCAAGAAACCAATCACTTTCACTCAGCCTGCTTGTACCGATCAGGTGGTCAAACGCCTTAAAATCACACCATGTTACACCCCATCATGAGTACCTACTCATCCTACATTAGCCAGTGCACCTCCCAAGGTCCAGTGCAGTGTGATCGAGTCACTAAACCCACCACCACATACTCCAAGAATAACGCAGTCAGAACGGTGACTTCCGCTTCTCAGTCATCTGGGGGGGCAGAGTCTTGACGTCACCCACTAGCCGCAAAACCTAATAGGGCGAGCGCCAACCTTTCTTCTTGTCCAGTTCACACTGCCACTTGAAATCTGTAATGGTCTTCCATGTTTTGTAATTGTNGAGCGCCAACCTTTCTTCTTGTCCAGTTCACACTGCCACTTGAAATCTGTAATGGTCTTCCATGTTTTGTAATTGTGTGGCTATTTCAAAAGAGAATGCTCACTTTTTCTAGTGCTTCTTTGTTTAGTGACTGAAGTGCTTTTTTTGCTACCATTTTTTCTGGTTGTGCATTTTTTGAATTTNTTCTAGTGCTTCTTTGTTTAGTGACTGAAGTGCTTTTTTTGCTACCATTTTTTCTGGTTGTGCATTTTTTGAATTTATGAAATCTGTAGACAGTTTCTAGCACTGGTTAACATTGTGTGAAGATAAATTTTCTTTCCTGAAACTGTTGCAGCCAGTGATGAAAGAAGACTCTGAAACCTTTTCCTGGAATTGTTCACAAGTTTTACAAAACATTACATTTTTTCAGTCATAATGAACCCATGGAAATGTGACTGATCAAGTTTCTTGGTAATTTCCACGGTGTGTCATTTCGTCATATTTCTTATCATAACGTTGTTTATCAGCATCGATTTGCTCCTTTTTTTTGTGAGGTTTTGACACGTTTGGCAGATATTTCCACATACTGCAATTATAACATTTACTATACACTACTTCAAATTTATTGGTAAAATGTCTTTACCTAAAATGTCAATGAAACAAAACAAACACACACGCCCGTAAAAGTGACACAATAAATTCATACGGGACAATGTACTGCTGGAGTATTGCACAGTGAGCAACTGAGCGTATAAAACCTGGCCGTGGCGTGGCTGCTGTGGCTTACCTAGGGTTGGATCTAACAGCACTTTTTTTCTCCTTGAGTGGGATGTGTTTTGACAGCTGAAGGAGGAGGAAGATAAAAAAGGCAACACATCTCCACGGGTGGTGGGCAGTGTGTGAAGTTCAGAACACTGCCTGNGAAGGAGGAGGAAGATAAAAAAGGCAACACATCTCCACGGGTGGTGGGCAGTGTGTGAAGTTCAGAACACTGCCTGCATAAAATCACAAACGACGACAGCACGTGAAATGAGGAACTGCTTTTTACATGTCCCGTGTCTCAGTCAGGCAGCTTTAAAAGGGAGTGTTTGGCAAAGTAATTTTCCCGCTTTTTTCCCGAAGTCTTGGGATCNTGTCTCAGTCAGGCAGCTTTAAAAGGGAGTGTTTGGCAAAGTAATTTTCCCGCTTTTTTCCCGAAGTCTTGGGATCTCGAACACCCCTAAAAATTATATTTAGTTCTCTGACAGTTTTTATTACCTGTCCAACGGATAGGTAAAAAATTACATTCACCTGTCTGTACCGATTTTTACTTGTCTCGGGCAGGTAGACTGGTGTTAAAGTCGAAAAAAGCTGACAACCGAGGGGTTGGTTGTGTATTTATATTATTTAGATATGTGCTTCTTGCAACACAGCACTTGTCCAAAGAAATGCAACATGCAATGATGGAAAAAAGTTGAACAAAGTTATTTGTTGACAGATTTCCCTGAAATTTATAACTTTTTTTTAACCCAAATGTATTATGGTTCCTCCAAATCAGGTTGTAAAGTAGAGGTAGTCACAATTAAATGGGGTTGCAACAGTCAGTGTTCTAGTGCATTACCTGTATTTCAAATTATTGAAAATGATGTGTTTTGCAGCAGACTTATTTCAAAGAAAGAAATTTTAAATATAAGGTACAGGACATCTTTCATCTTGTCAATAATAATTACAGAGAATATCACCATCATAACATGGCAGCAGAGCATCATAGTAATTAAGACATTTATAACTATTAAGAAGCACAAAAGCTTGTTCGATGGACATTGATAGCTATTAATGGTCTTGCTTACACAGAAGTGATGTAGCTGTTACAAAACTACCGGTACTGTATGAATGATTGTAGTTTTGTACTTGTACTGAGATGAATAGGATACTGAGACAAGTTTGTCAAATGCACTTTTTACCACTGTTTACTTTTCCATTATTCAAGGTGAAGTAAATTCTACATAAAACATTTGCCATGAAAAATATACTTATATATTGATTTAAGTTTTACTGATTTTTAGGTCACAGCACTAATTACAGATCCTCAACGGAACACTTGCCACCAAACAAGAAACAGCTCTAAGCTAACGGTAGGATGTTACATGTGGAAGCAGATGTGGCCTCTCTTCGTTTCACCACACCTGACCAACATGATGCTCTTGTGTCTGTTGCAGTTTGGACTTTTCTCGTGGTGAGAATCATTCCCTTTTTTCACATTTAGTTTTGTTGTGTGTAGAATCATAAAATTGCTTAAGTACTTTTGAGTACCAACTCACTGAAATTATTATGATAGTTTTTTAAATCTGGTATATAACGACTTCAGCAGATAGTTTCCAAGTATACAGTGAAAGGNTGAAATTATTATGATAGTTTTTTAAATCTGGTATATAACGACTTCAGCAGATAGTTTCCAAGTATACAGTGAAAGGTATAATTAACATCTTGGCAGTTTTTCAATAATAATGTCTGTGCTTTTGATTCACTTGTAAGCAAAGTTATTGACTTGTAAACAGTAAGCTGCTNAATAATGTCTGTGCTTTTGATTCACTTGTAAGCAAAGTTATTGACTTGTAAACAGTAAGCTGCTGGTAATAGGCCACTAAGACTACTAATTATGTTATAACGATTAAATAGAAATCACAAGTATGTACTCACAAGGCGGTACTTGCAAAGTCGAACACATTTTCCATGTTGATGTATGGCCGCAACGTTTCACATGGAAAATGTGTTACCAACTTTGTATGTGTGTGTGTATCTGTGAATACCACCTTATGAGGATTTTGTGATTTCTATTGAGAAGAAGCTACATTCTGAATTCCACAGTTTGGATGTGTGAGGTTATAGAGAATGTAAATAACTTTCCAAGAATATTAATTTAATTTGCAAAAATATTAGAGTAATACACATTTTTGTATGTTTCGGTGATTACAAATTTTTAATAAATAAATGAGCACGACTGGCAGAGATAATTTTTAGGATCACCAGTAAATTGCAATGGAGAAACGAGATAGCTCTACTCGAGAATCAACATGACTGGTAAAGCAATAGCAGCAAATGAAAAAGAAACACTTATATTTTCATTCGTATCCTTCTAATTATATACTCAAATTGAAATTTGTCATTAAAATTTGACCATATGCGATAATAACAGAAAATAATCATTAAAATATTAGACAACAGGTTATGTTAAAAAAAAACAAATAGGTTCATCATATTCTCAACAACCAAACATCAAAGACACCATGGATTAACACACACCATTGCTTCAAAAAGATGTGCATGCAGTGAGCAAAACAAATGGGGGCCCTAAACAGTTCAGGTCAAATGCAAATGTTAAGAGGAGACAATAAGAAAGGATGACACTAATAATCTGGAATAGTCAGTATCAGTGGTAGTTCCAGGCATGAGCATATCGGGACACCGCCGAGAGCCCCGTGCCCACGGGGTGCTGCAAAGGCAATTATAGCTGGTTCACAATTAATTGAATCATTTTAAAACTCTTAACAGGCACACGGATAGTCATGTGCTCAGGAAAGTTAGTAGCAACAAAATAAATGTAGTATTTGCATTTCTTTGAGTATTATTTTCAAAATGTAGTGTTTAAATTTTTGTACATGTAAGTTATTTCATTTGGGTATTTCAAATGTGCGTGGCAAGTTTGTAATGTATTTATTTTCATTATAATAAGTTACAATGTTGCAGTTTCACTTCATTGATGCATGAGTAAAGTCATTAGGCCCACAGCAATATTAATTTTATATGTGATTATTTAGGATATCTAATCAACAGACAGTGCTGTGCAGTGAACTTTTAAAATGAACGAGTTTGTACNACAGACAGTGCTGTGCAGTGAACTTTTAAAATGAATGAGTTTGTACAAACTTTTTCATATTATACAAACTTTCAAAGGAACTTATCCATTGTTTATTTTGTGAACTTGAACTTTCATCAGTTCTAACGTTATATATGTGTGTGTGTGTGTGTGTATATATATATATATATAAAGCAAATAAACTGTGTTTCCTTTTTCTGTCACTAATCACTAGGCAACTCGATAGGTACCNTGAAATTATTATGATAGTTTTTTAAATCTGGTATATAACGACTTCAGCAGATAGTTTCCAAGTATACAGTGAAAGTATAATTAACATCTTGCCAGTTTTTCAATAATAATGTCTGTGCTTTTGATTCACTTGTAAGCGAAGTTATTGACTTGTAAACAGTAAGCTGCTGGTAATAGGCCACTAAGACTACTAATTATGTTATAACGATTAAATAGAAATCACAAGTATGTACTCACAAGGCGGTACTTGCAAAGTCGAACACATTTTCCATGTTGATGTATGGCCGCAACGTTTCACATGGAAAATGTGTTACCAACTTTGTATGTGTGTGTATCTGTGAATACCACCTTATGAGGATTTTGTGATTTCTATTGAGAAGAAGCTACATTCTGAATTCCACAGTTTGGATGTGTGAGGTTATAGAGAATGTAAATAACTTTCCAAGAATATTAATTTAATTTGCAAAAATATTAGAGTAATACACATTTTTGTATGTTTCGGTGATTACAAATTTTTAATAAATAAATGAGCACGACTGGCAGAGATAATTTTTAGGATCACCAGTAAATTGCAATGGAGAAACGAGATAGCTCTACTCGAGAATCAACATGACTGGTAAAGCAATAGCAGCAAATGAAAAAGAAACACTTATATTTTCATTCGTATCCTTCTAATTATATACTCAAATTGAAATTTGTCGTTAAAATTTGACCATATGCGATAATAACAGAAAATAATCATTAAAATATTAGACAACAGGTTATGTTAAAAAAAAAAACAAATTGGTTCATTTTATTCTCAACAACCAAACATGAAAGACACCATTGCTTCAAAAAGATGTGCATGCAGTGAGCAAAACAAATGGGGGCCCTAAACAGTTCAGGTCAAATGCAAATGTTAAGAGGAGACAATAAGCAAGGATGACACTAATAATCTGGAATAATCAGTATCAGTGGTAGTTCCAGGCATGAGCATATCGGGATACCGCCGAGAGCCCCGTGCCCACGGGGTGCTGCAAAGGCAATTATAGCTGGTTCACAATTAATTGAATCATTTTAAAACTTACCTCTGGAAAATGTTGCTGCTCATCACAGCATAAATCTTAACAGGCACACGGATAGTCATGTGCTCAGAAAAGTTAGTAGCAACAAAATAAATGTAGTATTTGCATTTCTTTGAGTATTATTTTCAAAATGTAGTGTTTAAATTTTTGTACATGTAAGTTATTTCATTTGGGTATTTCAAATGTGCGTGGCAAGTTTGTAATGTATTTATTTTCATTATAATAAGTTACAATGTTACAGTTTCACTTCATTGATGCATGAGTAAAGTCATTAGGCCCACAGCAATATTAATTTTATATGTGATTATTTAGGATACCTAATCAACAGACAGTGCTGTGCAGTGAACTTTTAAAATGAATGAGTTTGTGCAAACTTTTTCATATTATACAAACTTTCAAAGGAACTTATCCATTGTTTATTTTGTGAACTTGAACTTTCATCAGTTCTAACGTTATATGTGTGTGTATATATATATATATAAAGCAAATAAACTGTGTTTCCTTTTTCTGTCACTAATCACTAGGCAACTCGATAGGTACCNTATATATATATATATAAAGCAAATAAACTGTGTTTCCTTTTTCTGTCACTAATCACTAGGCAACTCGATAGGTACCTCTTGTTTCCTTGGCAGATATCAAATGTTAGCACACTTTACTTTTCCAGTTCAGAAAATGTTGTTGTTTAAAATGTAAACCAGAATACTTTTAAATGCTGTTTTAGAATGTGTGTTTGGCATGTAGTGATGTTTTCACTTGCAAGAAGGGCCTGTTGTTATAAGACAAGCATTTTGAAGTTGTTCCCAGTCTTAAAGTGGGACTCCATTAACACTTAACTATTTTTAGGGCTGCACTCTTGCTTAAACAAGTCTTTGTGATTAGTCTATACTGTATCCATATTTGTGGCATTTTTTAAACATATAATCCCAAAATCATAACTTTTAAAGTTTGTATGCGAATGTGTCTGTACATATTGTGTTTCTTCGTAGCCATTCAATAGATTTATATTTCTTGCCAAAGAACTTCTAATTAACGTAGTGACATTATACAAGATGAGTATAAAAGAATACCCCAACTCTGAAGGTCTATAATATCAAAACCAAACAACCAACAACCTTGATTGACCAATCAAATGAACCGTGGAACCGTGAAGTTTGTTTACCATACATTCAAACCGTAACACCGGACATTCTGACAAGAGGGTGGAACGAGTTTGATTGTCGCATAGATGTCATTCGGGCCGCTCTTGGTGGTCACATTGAACATTTATGAAGATATGGTAAACATATTTCCATGATTCNATAGATGTCATTCGGGCCGCTCTTGGTGGTCACATTGAACATTTATGAAGATATGGTAAACATATTTCCATGATTTATTTGATTGGTCAACCAAGGTTGTAGGTCGTTTGGTTTTGATATTATAGACTTTCGAAGTTGGGGTATTCTTTTATNATTTGATTGGTCAACCAAGGTTGTAGGTCGTTTGGTTTTGATATTATAGACTTTCGAAGTTGGGGTATTCTTTTATAGTCATTCTGTATAAAAAGCTTAAACTTGAAAGTTAATTTTTAAAATAAATTTAACTTTTTAAAGTTCTTTTTACAGTTAAAGAACTGAACTTCCAACAAATTCATTTTGATTGTTAACTTGCACAATACTGTCAATAGAAAAGTAAATCTTAGGCAGAGATTTCAAAAGTGCTCAATTATCCATGAGCAACCTGTATAAAAGCAATGTTATCCCCAGAATGTGGTATGTGATTGTGAAAGCTTGATAAGTGAGTGTTTTGGGTACAAGTCGATGTAGTGAATCTGTAAACNCAGAATGTGGTATGTGATTGTGAAAGCTTGATAAGTGAGTGTTTTGGGTACAAGTCGATGTAGTGAATCTGTAAACAACATATCCTAGGAACATTCAGTGACTATAAATCATGCACGCATAGTTTGCAGGCCTAAATGTGTACAAATTTCAGTAATTTTTTTCATTGAAAATTTGATAAAATGTGTTTTAAACATTAACAGTTTGCCAACAATAGTAAGAAGAAATTCTTAAATATTCCTATCCTTCGTAAATCTAAATTTATTTCCTCAATGGGCAAAATACATAAAGTAGAGGAATGTTCACCTGTTACAAAAACAGCATTGCCCGGGTAACCACTGGGATCCCTACACCTCCACACTTTTCTCTGTTGAGAGATAATTGACTGTATTTGTAAATTTACATTTGTGTGCAAAGTATAAACATAAATATAAAACATAGATACTGTAACACTTTGAGTATGTATATTAATTTAATTGCAAATATTNCTTAAATATTCCTATCCTTCGTAAATCTAAATTTATTTCCTCAATGGGCAAAATACATAAAGTAGAGGAATGTTCTCCTGTTTAAAAAACACACACACACAAAATAAAAGCCCAAATGAAGAGTTTTCTACTGCCACACCTGTTACAAAAAGCGGAAATTGCCCGGGTAACCACTGCGATGCCTACACCTCCACACTTTGCTCTGTTGAGAGATAATTGACTGTATTTGTAAATTTACATTTGTGCGCAAAGTATAAACATAAATATAAAACATAGATACTGTAACACTTTGAGTATGTATATTAATTTAATTGCAAATATTTAAATCTCTGATGTTATAATTTGAAGCAAATGCTACTTTATTTGTCTTATTCCTTGGTTGCAAATGTGTACCAAAACACCCTTGTTCAGTTAATGACCTATTTTACCATCAATGCAAGCTTGTTTGCAAAACAACCTGTTATAAAAAGAACTGACGCTAACTTGCAATAATGAGTTAGGCTGCCTGGTTCAGTTAATTGTCGCATTTCCTTTAGTGCTGCCAACACAAAAACCCTATTGCTACTTCTCCAATAAAATTCCAGTAGATTCCACTACGCAAAGTTTAGTGTGAGGTGTTTGCACTACAAGAATGAAGGCAGGTGAGAAACACTGGTCATGAGACATTTTTTTTCTTCATTGCAGTAGCAATTCATATCAAAAGGTGATACTGCATAGTACTGTAGTAATATTTTGCCATATCATAGATTATTTCACAAAATGAGAAAAATTCACTAAACCAATTTAGTTGAAATAAAATATTCCAAATCTTAAGAAAGTTTTTCCACACAATAAGATTTCATGTTTACATCTTACAAACTAATAAATAAATCTGCCAAATTTCTTTATATAATTCTTAGGACTGGAATAAGACAGGCAACTCTGTTGTTTGATAAGTAAATATACTTTAAAAGAAATAAGAGTTAGCTATCTGAATTTGTTTCTATGTTTTGCTTTGATGTTATCCATTATTGAGAAAACATTTTCTACATCCGAATTACCATAATGTAAAATTAACAAAATTTGAGCCAATTAGTTTTTGAAAATGTACTCTATATTAAGAGTTTCGATTTCTGTTTTTATCTTTGTGATTTCAATACCCACAAGTAAATAATACATTGGTGTCACAGGGCCGTATTTAGGCACGAACAACACG
>NQII01004206.1:141781-193742 GCA_002778355.1 Clitarchus hookeri
CCTCCGCCAAAAGTATTATCATTTTGAAATCTGCATTACATTATCATTATGGCATTTCTTTCCACATTCAGCAATTAATTGTCAAAATGTCAAAACAAATATGTTTTGTACCTGTTCGGGCATTAAAATAGTATAGAAATATTAGTGCACTACTTCACCTTGAGATGGCAGCACCTATGTAACGACTGAACTGTGTAGATAGCTCTTCACGTGGCTGACTGAAAAAGACGAGAAGAGCATCCAGACCTTTTTGGAATTGGATACAGTTGCAGTCGTGTGTGGCGTGTTCTTAATCATTCTAGGTTATTTTGGTGTTTCATCGTTCCACATGGTTCTTAACTTAAAAGTTAAGTCATTTAAAATGAGTATGTTTAACTGTTCACAGTGAAGTTATTTCTGTATTTGAAATAACAAAAAGTATATTCAGTTTTCTATATCTGCAATAATTTCATAGCAGTTTTTTTTGTTAAGTTNTGTATTTGAAATAACAAAAAGTATATTCAGTTTTCTATATCTGCAATAATTTCATAGCAGTTTTTTTTGTTAAGTTTACGGGACCGGTATCAAGGGACGGTCTAGGTTAAGTGGTGCTATATATAGTAAGAAAACTAAAGAAAAAACAGAGAGGGAGAGTAAAATTTTACAGAAAATACCTTGACTGGACTAGTATTTTAGGGGTACGTAAAAGCAAAATTGAACAGTTGAGGGCTGAAAATGCGGGTGAAATTATAGTTGAAAACAGTAAACACAATGCGCAAGTTGAACATTTTGGAGTTCCGGAAGGATCTGAAGCATCTATGCTCTCTTGCGCAGTGGATTTGACTATTTCTGTTCCCAGTAATGATCCCTTTTATGTGGAAAACACTGACCAGACTCTGGATTATTTGATAAAAAAAGGTATAAATCAAAACAAAGATGCTGACTTTTCTCAGTCCTCGCGGCGATATACCGATGTATCACAACTATTTTGCAGTAAAAAACTATTCCAGAGGGTTTTAGTAAATGGGGAAATTATCAACCATGAATATCTTGTTTATTGACATAGCCAAGAATCATTGTTCTGTGCCTCTTGTAAATTTTCGGTGGTGCATCTCAGTTTGCAACATACGGTTTCGCTGATTGGAGTCACACTGCATTAAGAACAATTTCAGAAAATGAAAAGGGTAAAGTTAGATGTGAAGCTNCGGTTTCGCTGATTGGAGTCACACTGCATTAAGAACAATTTCAGAAAATGAAAAGGGTAAAGTTAGATGTGAAGCTGAGGGTCTTCTTAGAAAGTTAAGTAGCATTGAGGTAGCTTTTACGACATCAGTGTGGGGTTGTACTCTGCAACAGTTTGGCAAAGCAATGAAAAAACTGCAAGCCGAGGATGTGGACATTTCTACAGCTGTTGAAATGTATGACTCTCTTACTATGTTTTTAACTGAGTTTCAGGCCTCTTTTCCCATTTACAAGGATTCAACTGAAAAGAAACTTATGCAGATCAGGAATTCAGAATCACTTCCATCTTCTTCAGCTGTTGAGATTCAAAGACCAAAGCATCAAATCAAACACAAGAGATTTTTTGATGAATTGCCTGAGTCAGAAGAGGAACCAGATAGTCCTGAAGAAGAAACAGGATCAGATCGCAATGAAATCTGGAAAAGAATGGAAATATTATATTCTAAGATCATACAAACTCTTTAGAATGAGTTACAGAAGATAGTTAATGTCTACAAAGAATATAATTTAGGATTTTAATTTCTCTCAAATATCTTAAACTAAAAGCTCTTCAAATTTATGATGATGCAGAGAAATTTAGAGACATTTATAATTCCGACATAGAGAGCAATTTTTGTGAATAATGGCTCCATTTTAAAAGCTATTTGTTATCTATGAAGAATGAAGATGGTGACACGTTATCGTCTCTTACATTTCTCTGCAGGATGTTGGCTTCAAAGAAAATTAGTGATATCTACCGAAATGTGTACACTNGTTATCGTCTCTTACATTTCTCTGCAGGATGTTGGCTTCAAAGAAAATTAGTGATATCTACCGAAATGTGTACACTGCACTCAAGATTTAAAACTGTACTCCAGCAACAAACTGTTCTGCTGAAAGTCATTTTCAGTTTTGAAACAAATTAAGAACTATCTACAGACAGCACAGAATCAAAAACGACTGGTCAATCTTGGAGTGCTTGCCATAGAATCAGACTTGACAGTCAGTCTCGATTTTGAGGAATGCATTCACAAATGCTAAAGTGGGAACAAAGTAATTTCTATAAGTTCCATAAGTTTTGCAAAATGATTATTACATTGTAGTGTTTCCAGCATATATTTGTGACTAATTAAACTGCATAAATACTTGGATGATACATTTCTCCACACAAATGCGCAATCCTGACATTTTGCCAGCTGGACTAGCTTCCATAAGCTGCAAGTGATGGAACACTGTTATTCAGCAGTCAGTGTGTTTGTTACTTGCAAACATAGCAGCTGAAGGGAGGACCAAGGTGCTACACATAATTTAAGTTTTTTTATGAATTAGCTGTATGTGTCGGGCAGATACCACGCAAGATTGAAGGTGCAAGGGAGTTTACTGTGTGTGTTAAGGCTATGTATATTTCTATCTGCAAGTGCTAAGTTGCACATTACTTGGGCTGAGATTATTTTTACTTTTAGTATTAAAATAGCCTAGCACCCTGTCTTCTGCCAATTTTTGGTTATTTATATGTAACTAACAAATTGTAAAATATGACTTGTACATGTTCTTAAGTTATATCTAAAAATGTGGACAGCATAAAATATAAATTTTTAAATAAAACCTACANATGACTTGTACATGTTCTTAAGTTATATCTAAAAATGTGGACAGCATAAAATATAAATTTTTAAATAAAACCTACGAAGTTTTAAAAAAATATGTTTATTAATGCAGACATAGTTTGTATAATCATTAGGGCCCACTTTTATGGTAAATAAAATGAGCTGATTTTATCATTAAAATTTTACCATTTTGTCAAAAAAATATTTTCATCTCGTTAAATAAATGATATAGCAAAAAAATGCATGCATTAATATTATCTGTTGTTTTTTAATGATTTCAACCAAACTAAATGGAATTTGTTTTCATTCATTTCAATCAGTTTGTATTTAAGTGCAAAATTTTCAAAAATTGTTAACAATGANTTGAAGGTGCAAGGGAGTTTACTGTGTGTGTTAAGGCTATGTATATTTCTATCTGCAAGTGCTAAGTTGCACATTACTTGGGCTGAGATTATTTTTACTTTTAGTATTAAAATAGCCTAGCACCCTGTCTTCTGCCAATTTTTGGTTATTTATATGTAACTAACAAATTGTAAAATATGACTTGTACATGTTCTTAAGTTATATCTAAAAATGTGGACAGCATAAAATATAAATTTTTAAATAAAACCTACAAAGTTTTAAAAAAATATGTTTATTAATGCAGACATAGTTTGTATAATCATTAAGGCCCACTTTTATGGTAAATAAAATGAGCTGATTTTATCATTAAAATTTCACCATTTTGTCAAAAAAATATTTTCATCTCGTTAAATAAATGATATAGCAAAAAAATGCATGCATCAATATTATCTGTTGTTTTTTAATGATTTCAACCAAACTAAATGGAATTTGTTTTCATTCATTTCAATCAGTTTGTATTTAAGTGCAAAATTTTCAAAAATTGTTAACAATAAGGATGAAAGTACAACCTTATGAGAGCACACTTGTAATGTAACACACATTGTCACGTCACAGTAATTTTTGTGCGATCAATCTTGTACTTTGTCAAGACATTTAAAACTGCCGAAGAACACTCACTAGCATTTGAGTTTTACAAGATTTTTACATCACCCACATACATTTTTTGTTCATTTGTAGATAACATAATTTTTTTTTTTAACTCTTATTCAGTTTAATATTGCTCCCAACACAAATCCCTCACAACCTAACTACAGAATACTAGTAAATATTATATTATTTATAAAATAAAAATACTCCTTATATAGTAAAAATCTTTGAAAAAAGAAGTGGCAGAAACCTACTTTTATTTGTTTTGTTTTATTGGCAATATGAAAATTACGTAAATTTGCTTGAAATGCAGTTTTTTAATTATTTATGTCGTCTATTATCACTACATTACTATGCATACAGCACGTGTCTTTCCGCTCTTTGTTTGCNCAGAAACCTACTTTTATTTGTTTTGTTTTATTGGCAATATGAAAATTACGTAAATTTGCTTGAAATGCAGTTTTTTTATTATTTATGACGTCTATTATCACTACATTGCTATGCATACAGCACGTGTCTTTCCGCTCTTTGTTTGCATCCCGGTATTTGCACTTTGGTCAGTTTATAAAACATAAAACCCTTCACTTCCAAACTCACCCTCACTCAATATTTAGAAATAATTCCGTATTTGCTAGTTGTCAAGAACCTAGCCACAAAGTGCAGAAGATGAGTAAAGTCGCCAGTGTTTACAAATACTGTCCGTATATTTAGTGCGTAATAATTACATTCAACAAAAAAATTATATTCATATGTGTACTACTTACTTTGATCCTATCACCAACATTTTTGGTAAAAATGTTTGTTTGTAAATAAAATACACGTTATAGGTATGTTTCTGCTTGTGAACGAGTGCCATAGCAATTCCGGTTGATATATATATGTATTGAATCGTACATGGANTTTGTAAATAAAATACACGTTATAGGTATGTTTCTGCTTGTGAACGAGTGCCATAGCAATTCCGGTTGATATATATGTATTGAATCGTACATGAAATGATAATCTTTTGACTTTGTCACCAATAAAATTATAAATCGTTCTCGTGACGTAAAATTTTGTTTACGATTTTATAGTCAACAACGTGATCACCACGCAAACAGTTTTTTTATCCACACATATGCGAAGTAAATGAGAGGTAATGCTGTATAACAAATGGAAAATTGTAAAAGAAGATCACATTTTGGTTTTAGATATAATTACACAAGTAATTTTGTTGATGATTTGCGAGTACTGGGATTATTACAGAATTTCGCGAGTAATGTATACACTGTAATTTATTTGTATATAGTTATATATTTATGTTATTATATTGTACTCAACTTGACATGTTGTATATCTGGGAGCTACCATGCTCAAAATGGGATGTGTTGTATAAACTTACTCTTAATATTGTAGTCAAACTGTAGTTGTATGCATATTCACAAATAATAATTAAAATTGTGATTTTTTATTTGCGTGGGCTTATTAACAGCCTGCTTCAATGCCGGTAGGCACACTCATGGGTCGCTTACATTCTCAATTATCCTAAACTTCAGTATGTATGTATGTACGTGATGCCCACCCATGGCTTCTCTGGAATTCAAACTCAGAACCTCTTAACCCAAAGATAACATTTCAGTGACTCCAACTAGATAAGTTCACCAATTTAAATTTTATTAAATTTTGTTTTGGTAAGGGAGATAAAAATATTATTTCATTAAACTTGTTGTAAATGGTATTGATGTTCAAGAGTTTGTTATAAACTACAGTTGTTTCTCTCTCTACAATTTTTCAGAGTACTGACAAAAAATTAAAAATCACTTAGAATTTCAGTAGAGGATGTACAGCAATCAAATACAACTTCCAACCTTATTAAACTTCATGTGGNGTTGTAAATGGTATTGATGTTCAAGAGTTTGTTATAAACTACAGTTGTTTCTCTCTCTACAATTTTTCAGAGTACTTACAAAAAATTAAAAATCACTTAGAATTTCAGTAGAGGAGGATTTGACATGTATAGCAATCAAATACTACTTCCAACCTTATTAAACTTCATGTTGATTATAATGAGAGCTGTACATTATCTGTGAATAAAGTTTAATGTTTGAATACAATAAAAATGAGAATTTTTAAAAAAGTATAACTGTATTAGTATTTTTGTAAATAATATATCAAAAACCATTTCACATCAACTCGCCTAAATGAAGAATACCGGTATATGATCACAAAGTACTGTATATAATTGATTGTAAGCCGACACCAAATGCAAGGTGACCCCATACTTTATAATCCTCTGAAAACTGAAATAATATGAGACAGAATGCAAGCGAAGTTTTTAATGTCTTTTGTGCACTCAATCAACTGAGAGCACATGGAAAGGCTATCGATCTGGCAGTGTATTCACGCCAGGCGAGATGGAGAAGTGGAAGCCTAAGCGGCAGGATGAGTGAAAATTTACACCTGCACAGGCTCCTTTCTGTTCCAAACTGGTCGTCACCCAAATGGAGGGCACAAGTATGTTAGGCAACTCTCTCTCAACAACACTAGCCATGTTAGGGAAGGAAATTAGCTCTGCCAAGTATCACCAAGGACAGACAAAGCCTACTCAATCCAGTCTATATATCTACACTTACGTTGGCGATGCCGTGCACATGTGAAAAACCTCTGCCATTTGAAGTACTTAATATTATTTCACTTAAAATAAATCTGTAATATTGAGACAGATAAGGCAATTCAAATTTTATTCTTTACAGTTTTTAGTCATTAATCATTCAAAACCATATTCTTTGATTTTTCCATACACTTATACCTGTTGTGAGTTACGCTGCATTGGGGCTCTGTACTTCCACATTATTTGGCAACAAACTGTGTCTAATAGGCCCTTACAGAATATAAGTTTATTAGAAGATTCATGTCTATTGAAATAGAGTAAAATTAATCCTCCGATCTCCCCGCAACAAGTCATTGAAAATGAATGCTTGGTATTAATTACAAGTTACTCAATGTTGAAACTATTTTTGGCCACAAGGGGAAATAAAGTATATGCTACTGGGTGTATAATTTAGTTTGGATGATCCTGTCTATTGTGTTAAATTAATAATTCATTTAAAAATTAATTAATAATTCATTTAAAAATCATTTGGTTTTCTGCCAGAGACACTTATTAAACACAAACTTTATAGGAAAGTCTTTTAAACACAAAATAAAAATTTTTTGCAAAAAAGAATTACTAGTTAAAATTTATTGCATAACTTTTTCAGGCAAAACAATTTTCTTTGAAATATTACAGTGATGATAGGTGCAACTATTTTAAGAGACCGATAATCTTGACGAAGTTTCTGCAATCTTAAATAAAGTTGGAAACGTGTAAGAACAGCACAATGCTGTAGCGGATTACCGTAGCATACTCCTGACTGCCGTGACCTTGTAAGAGGTAAGAGTCGATGGAGCACTTAGCCGCTCTGTGGTGGGGTGCGTTCGACAGGATAACCACCAGGTGTGTATGGGGTGAAAGATATAGGATGCAGCTTTTTTATAAGATTACAGCTTCCCCTCTTGCTGGAATGTAGGGGGAGGAAGAACTGTGTGTGGCTGTGGGAGAGAGAGAGACAAGGAGAGGGGAGAAAGAGATTGGATGAGAGGATGCCACTCTGGTTGCTATGCAACCGCTTCCTCTTTAATCAGGCATGTAAGAGGAGGGAGCAAAGTCGCACCTGACTCCTAGTCCCAAGTATTAACTGAACTAGAGGGGAGGGCACCACGCTTAATGTATTTCACACCAAGCTATTAGATGTTTCCATAAACATACTGCTTTTAGCTTTGAGCGATTGTTGCGTAAAATCTTAAGTGACGGGACACAGAGATTTTTTTATTTATGCAATATTTGATAAACGATAAAAGGGGATAATTTTATCATCATCATTTATTTTGGAATTTTGTCAGGACCACTGAAAATGTTTGGTGGATACTGTTTTTTGGTACATGTATTTTCGGTACATAGAGAGTCCATCGTGAGTGAGTGAGGGAAGAGATTTGGGCAGCTCTTAACAACGAGGTCTTCAGAGCTGATGAGGGTGAAATGAGGGGAGTATTGAGCAGCACCGGAATAAAAGGGTGGGCGAAACAGGAGATCCCCGAGAAAACGCGCCGACCAGCGGCATCGCCCGGCATAACTTTTACATGCTTAAATCCATGGGCAACCTTGCCGGGAATCAAACCTGGTTTGCCTTGGTGGGAGGCGAGTAGTCTATCTACTACGCCACCACAGCCCCAGAGTCCACTGTAATTTGCACTTTTCATGTTAAAAATGCTGAAATGTGTTTTTCTCATTTCAGTGCAAACAGCATCTTGCCATGGCTGCCCTACTTGTTCGGTCGACTGGCAGAGTTTTCTTCACACAATCCTGAGCTGCAGCACCCAATATGCGACGTGATTCAGCAGATGCAAGCAACAGCAGCTAATAGGACACTTTACATGCAGGAGGGAATAATCTGCAGTGGAACCGTACAAGATGATGTATATCGCAACACACTGATTTTTGGAGGTGTTACTACGCTTGGATATATACTCACTGCTTACATCATAAACCTGTTTGGACGAAAAAGTATACTGTGTAAGTAAACATTATTATTAAATTTTTGAAAAATTTAAAATGGCATTATATGATTATTATTTTTAATATTGGATATTAATTGCTGTAACAGATCTACATGGAGAGATGATGGCTGTCCTTATTTGGTCATATGTTTGGAACTCTGGGAAAATGTAATTTTAAGTTGCTTATCAGTACTTCTCAGTCAAAAAGGAAACTGCTTAACCTGAAAGACAATCTAGGATTTTCCATTTGCACCCAAAGTGTTGATAACTATTGGTTGCTGTGCATGTGTTCGTGTTACAACAAAAAGTGTTTTCCTATGTTTATGTTAGTTTAAAACACTGATGTAAACACAAACATCCATAGGCTAGTTTAGGTTAGTTGGAACATTTTTTCATGAAGTAGTCTAGGCATAAATTGCAACAAAATTTATTCACCTACCATTTTAAGTTAGTTTTTAGACCTGTTAGATGAGAATACTCTGTTAAAAAATTATGAGTGAAATGATATGATTTTGGAGTACCTGTGAATTATTAATAGTGTATGCCAATTAATGCACTGGGCTGCAGTCAGTGCGCACTGACTGAGAGCCGCGTGTTCCAATTATTGGAAACCGCAGTGAGTGCAGTCAATTTTTCTTGTTCCAATTGCGAGCTGCACCAAAAGTGTGCACTGAGTGCAGTTTTCCCTGCACCGTTCTCTGGAGCCGGTGGGGCACTGCAGTTTCAGCGCAATATGGCGGCAACCTGTGATTATGTACACAACAAGAAAAATTTTTCAATGTTGAAAATTCTACAAAATCTAACAGTTCGGCAGCTGAATAATGCGTAATAGTTAATATGGAACGAATATGCTGTTGGTATATTGACGATATTGTATGTCATTACAGCGACGATGAGGTTAATTTTACCCAGTGACGCGTGTACACATTTGCCAACAAGTTAAAAAAGAGAAATTAGAGAAAATATCTGTACAGAATTTCGTAAATCTAAATTTAAATACATTTATCAACATCTTAGTTGAAGCATTTTTTCCAGAAAATATGTTGTCGCAAATGTTTTGCACTTTTATTGCGGCACGTTGCAGTTGTCAGTGTGTAAATAATATACACTCGTTTTTGGCAATCACGTGACTCATGCACTTTTTCTGTTTTCAGTGTGCACCCAGTGCAGTCAATTGGAAAACACTATAAGTTACTTTTTTGAATAATTTATGTCATGAATGATGTGTTTTGTTGTACATGCTTGTTTTCAATTCTTTGAGTGTACCTGAAATCATCTTGGGATGCTTCTTTGGGCAACTGCATTTATCAGTGTGCAGTATCCTTTCCTATGTAGTCTGTCACCCACTAACAAGAATGCAAACTTCCTTTCTAGGAATGTACAGATAGGTAACCCTTTTACTAATGCTGAACAGGCTTTGCAAATGTTATACAAGTGAAATCTGTACTATTTACACTATTCCAACTGCAGATAAGTCATGCAATTTTTTAGAACAAGAGAGAGAGAGAGAGANAAGTGAAATCTGTACTATTTACACTATTCCAACTGCAGATAAGTCATGCAATTTTTTAGAACAAGAGAGAGAGAGATATATATATATATATATATATATAGATATATATGGCATTGGAAAGAGAGAGTGTATTGTATGCTCACTCAGCAGGCAGCATAGAAAAATGAGGGAGGATTGGGCGGTGTGTTCATCTTCTTTAGGCTTTTTGCCTGATACATGGTTTTATGTTTCAAATTATGACAAATAAAGGCTACTGCTATTCTCTAAAATAAAAGTGCCTGAAATTATACAGTGAGATTGTATTCAGAAGCCGTATCATTTAAATGGTTCAGGCAGATTTAAAGTATGTTTATTTTCAGTCTTGGTGGCATGCGTTTACTGTGGAGGGGGGAGAGAGGGGTAGCAAACAAAATGTTTTTCCTTGTTGTGTATGTGATTATCGGCTGCTGTAATATTTATAATCTTCATGTGAATGATAGTCACATGTGGAAAATCTCGCTGCCAAACATGCTACACAGTTTTTCACTGTCAACTCGTGAACATCCATTCGCACAATGACATTCAGAAAACACAGAGTGCCCAGGAATTAAGCATATAATAAATGGGATGCCCAGGAAGTAAGTGTGTGATAACACACGGTGCCCAGGAAGTGTGTGTGTGTGTGTGCGCGCATGTGCGTGTGCATTTATGAGTGAGATAACACACGGTGCCTAGGGAGTAAGTGTATGATGACACCACATGTAAAGATGCTACACAGTAATTTGTGGTTGTGGTAATAATTCGCTATAGCAATAATTTATCTCGCCATCATCAGTTGTCATTATAGTGATGTTTCACTGTATTTGCAAGTGTGAGCAGTGAATTATTAGTCATAAAAAGTGCTCAGTTAGCTGCAAAACTGTTATGAACTTCAAAAATATGCAGTAATGTCCTAATGCCAGTTGTGTTGGCTGATGTAGTCATGAGCCAGCTGGCATGTGGGTGTGCTGGGATTGGCCTGTACTTTGCGTTGGAGACCTACCATATCGTGGTACTGGCATGCATCTTTGTAGTCTCGTCATCTACTAGCATCAGCATGGTCAGCAGCACTACTGTCGAAGTATTCCCAACCAACCTCAGGTAGGCACAACTGACAGTCTCGTTTCTTGTCACAAAATAATGTGTTCAGATGTTTAGACATTCTTTACATTCAGATAATTTAATACTGTTTCCACAAAGTTTGCAGTTATAAATCATTTTTTTAACTTTTTATTTATTTTTTTGTTGTAAATATTTTTTGTGATAAATATCTTTATCTGGTATATCTTATTTAATTTACTTTCTTGAAATTCAAATAAGTCAACTCTAGATTCTATGTTCCCAGGAGTAGCAAGCAACCTTCTCTAAATAATAACCCATTTTTGGGGAATCGTGAAAAGTTTAATTAAAAAGGTTGAAAATTTGAAAAGAAAAGACTGGAAAATTAGTTTGTCATGATAATAGTATAATGGTCACTCTGCATTGCACTTCTCTTTATAAGCTCTGTACTACTCGCAAGTGGATCAGATATAAAATTCAACACTAACATGCGCTTGACTGTCTACCCCCTCCTCGGAGGTTAATAATGTTTCTCCCTGTTTGACTGACATTTCCATGATTAAAATTAATAAAAAATATGTTTACTAGTGATAAAATATAGGTGGTATAACATTATTCTTTATTTTGGTACGTCACAATATGAAAAACAAAAACAACTTGGCAAAGATTGGTCAAAACTATGGCCAAGGTAGCGTTATCATAATGCAACATGCGTGGGTTGAGAGAGGGGAGAGGGACATGCCCTCCACAGCTCTTTACTCCTACCTGGTCAATTAAAAGAGAGAAGGTGCGAGGACGCTATGCTAGTTCCTAGGCAATCACCCTCTCCTCATCCACCGTTTAAAGTGAGAAAATGAGGTCATGGTAATCATGCAGATGTATCACCCAAAGACAGCTGAAACTTACCCCCTAAGCCAGATGTGTTTATGAATTTTTTCAGGATGTCTTGTTTAATACATGTCTGTATTTTTGACATAATTAATAATATTTATTTTAAGTGCAATTTATGAGACGGCTTTGAACAAATCCATTTATTAAGATTTGTTTCCTTATGCCCTTCAATAATTAACAATTCAAAATCACATCCTCTGATTTTCCCATGAAATTGCATTTGGCTCTTACCATAAGTTACGCTGCGCTCAGACATGGTGTTTGCACATTAATTGCCAACAAACGGGAGTCGTATATGCCCTTCCATGCAATCAGTTTACTCAGAAGAGTTGTGTTTATTGAAATAAATTAATATTTTACCAACAAATGCTTGGATTTTCCCACAAGAAACAACTGAAAATGGACTTTGCACTTGGTAAAACTTATGCACCATTCAATGTTTGTAAACATTTTTGGAGACGAGGGGAGTTTAAGTATACACTTTTAAGATAACGTACTTTCCAGCGTACAAGATGACTTCACATATAAGATAAGTCATGGTTTTGAAGTGACTAGCATTTGAAACAAAGTTAATTTGTAGCCAAAAATATAATTTATCCCTAATCACGAAGATAAATGTTTGGTTGAAATATTTTCCTTTAAAAAATGCGAAGAATTGTTTCAATATTGGCACACAAACTTTATCGGACACATGCAGTCCAGTAACATTGCCAGCAGCAAAGCTTGGTGCTGCATGCAAGGTCGCGTTACGTGTCCGCTGCTATACGGCAGCAAGCTAACAAACTTCTGTAATTGTGTGGTTGTTACATTTTTCCATGTCATTTTCTTCTTTCACTGGTCATTTTTCATAGTAAAAATATGCCATGGTAAACTGCTGAAGTTAGTTTTTTTGTGAGCAGTAAACCACTAAAGATACAAAGAAATACATTTGTTCATCGACAATATGATAGCTTATTATGTGAATATCTTTGCCTACATAAAAATCTACCTGTAATGTACATTTATTAAAAATTAGTGATTTTATTAAAATTTGTTTATATATAGAAAAATATTACAATCTTGATGAAAAATGTGCTACTGCATGTAGCAGTTTTCAATATGGTGGACATCATAGCACATTTTCGAACCTATCCAAGGTGACATTTTGTAACACAAAATATGCACTTGTGGATGTTTTCATGTGAAATTATGTAAATATATTATCATCTTTGATTCTAATAAACATAGTCCCTTTGACATTAGTATTGTTACCAATTTATCAAAGTCTGTTGGTGTAGCAAGGTTCTGTAAAGGATGGAGGTCTTAATTAAATAAGCGAGTTAATAATAATATCCATATTCTATTTATAAACAATCCCGAAAAATTCTCCAGACCTCTACAACAATGGCTATCACTTGCCATTTACAGCTAATTTTTACATAATCATCCCTCACCTCACAGAAATTAACACAACCAAATTGTTAAAATCAGTCTTTATAAACAATTGTCTAACATCTACTGAGATACTATTAAAGTTATGTATTTTCTTTTTGAGAGTTCCAGTATTTACATTCAAGTCGGTATCTCTCGTCCATTCAAGTCCCACCTTATTTTAATGCATATATCACTGATTTTTGTGTCTGGAATGTTCTAGAGTTCCCCAAGCTCTCGTGTACACATGAACACTCTACTTGCTAGGTAACTCGCTCTCCGCAGTACACATGCTTCGCTCGTCGCCATCAAACATACACACACAGATGTCTGCCACAGTATCTCTGGCTTCTGCCATCAGTACTGATCTCTGTTCACCGCTTGCTACACTTTGCCAGAAAGCTGCCACAGAACTGCATGTGATGTTCATTATACAAGTACAGTTTCCACATGTTGGCCTGCGCGGAGGGGGCAAATATTGAGAAAGCTTGCGCAATGGGCCACTGCCACCATTTGCACCAGCAAAGGGAAGGCAGTAGTGGAGCCACCCCTCTGGTGATAGCAGGTCTTACCCAGGGGAGGAGCCAGAGAGAGCAGGTCAAGCACAGTGACCCATTGCTTTCCTGGCACGGGGAAGGGGGAAGTGCCAGTGTGCAACACTGCCCACTCCTCAAGTCTGTTTATTCTAAACCGACTCTCCAACCTCGTAGAGCACCAGTCATCGATGTGGGTAACCTTGGACTTTGCCCAAGAGCCCTGCCTACATGTCCGGTAGACCACATCATTGATCTTCTTCAGGATCTTGTATGTGTGTTCCCAACATTTCTGTAGCTTTGGGAAAAATCCCTTCAAACTTTGCGGTCATACACAGGTTTTGTATTCCAGTTGGGAGGAGCTGCTGTCTCGTGGGAGTCTAAGAAACAATGTACCATGGCCTTTTAAAGTACAGAGGCACAGTACATGGTCTTGACAGAAGTTGCTAAGGAGGCCATCTACATCAAGGGACTTATCAACAAACTGCTGGAGGAAGAAATGTGCATTGAACTGTTCTGCGACAACGAGGGAGCGCAAGAGCTGGCATGCAATCCTGTGCTTTTTAGCAGAACAAAACACATAGATGTATGCTACCACTTGATCAGGTAAGCTGTGGAGAGGAAGATGATCAAGCTTTCACATGTACCAACTGAGAAGATGGTAGCTGATGCACTCACCAAAGTAATGACTAGTGATAAGCATTGAGTGTGTTTGTCAAGGGTTTTGGTGTAAAGTCTATCAATTATGGGAGAGCGTTAGAGTTGGCAACAGATTAATTCACAGACTTAGTGTTGTTTTTATGTAGCTAAAGTAGTGCTTCCAGTGTATGCAAGGTTAATGCACATGGTTGGTTGCAATATAAATTTGTATCTATATTTTCGTGCAGTATGTATGACCTTTACAATATATTAAATAATTTGTGCAATGGAATCTTCAGCAAAATTTGGAAGTACCTGTGAGAAATGCTTGCAAACCCCTGTTGTTGCCCCCCCCCNCCCCCCCCCTCCTCAAGACGAACAGCACTGTCAGACAAATTAATCATTCTTAGTGACAAACTGTCTGAGTTTAAAGAGACCAAAGTTCTTGCTACAATGACACCGTCTGGTAGTATGTCACCTTTATTTACTGGCTTGATTATGCCTAACCGACTCACAAATTTTCCCTGGCATGTGCTTGAAGTAACAATTTCATTATAAGTCTGGAGCACAGTGAAGTGAATACACACCAGCAGGCAGCTCATTGGCAGCATTGGCATCGATACAGCACCCCAGCTTACATAACACATAATGTCCCAAAAGTAATTTGTCTTCTATTTCTAATATGTAAATATTGTGCTCTTTATTGAGTTTGCCAAGCTTCAACTGTACCCTTCTCTTACGCCTAACTGGTGTTGTCTCATTTATTATTGTAGTAAAATGGCTCTTTTCCATGATGTAATTGGGCGATTGCTGGAGGAAAGGCCCAAGCATATCTGGTATTACCACAGTTACAGTCGCCCCGGCGATCCTCACAGCCTCTCTTCCGATTGCTGCTGTTGTTGAGGGCAGTTGTCTCTCAGGTTCCCTGGCTGTTCAATGACCAACACTGAGGCCTTTTGGGTGGGGGATGGCTAGACTCTGCATCGCAGAGACTGAAAGTGACGTCCCTCATGGTCATCTGCAACTCGTTCAGGGTCTTCTTGATGCTGTCGTCTTAACCTTTGCTCTTCACCACTACCCATACTGGACGTCAGGACATTGATGCCTGTCTTGCTGAATCCACATCCAGTGCTCGGTGAGGCGCAGGCCAGGCATACAGCTCGCTAAAACTCTATATGGATGATAGCATTGATAAAGAAGCTGACTCTGATGATATCATGTGCCTTCTTTGAGCACCTCTCCAGAGACACGTCGGACAGCCGTATGATATCCGCCACAACTTCTGCAGTGGTTCTCCTGGTCGTTGGGTGTAACTTCATAGTTGAGCATGATGAGCATATCACAGGTATTTGTAGCCAAAACGCAGCTCCTAGGCTGACACCAATGTGGAGTACTCCAGTTGATGTCTTTCTGGTAGGGGCTATAGTTACGTCATTCAGGGTGGCAACAATCTCAAACTGGTGCCGATATTCGCACCAAGTTGTCTATCCACAACAGGGGATGGTTTAATTGTGATGCCTTTATGCACCTCTGGCTTAAGCGTACTTACACTGCAAAACTGTTGGGCCACTCCTGCAATGTCTGTATTTGCAGGGATCTCTACATTCTCCTTGCTGTCCACATTCATCTGCCCTGTGGTCAATCTCATCTCCTCCTCAGCCACTGCAGTCTTCTTCCCTATCGCTGTAGGAATTCTTGCCATTGCTTCTTGAGGGCACTCACCTCCTGTAATACATTCTATCTTTTGGTCTACCTCGCTGTCTATTTTTCTTGTTCACTAGTTAACTAACACTACTACTTTGATTATTTATAAATGCATTTACACTCTCTATTTCACTCTTTACATTGTCACCAACAGCATTTACAGCACTATTTATTTGGCTATTTACAGATTTATTAACACTCTCTATTTTTATATTTACGTTCCCATTAACACTCATTATTTAGCCACTCAGCCCTTCATTCAAACCTTGCAGCGCCTCTATATCTGCCAACATTTTCCTTGTTAGCATTCACAATACTTTACTAATTTTGCAGCCTACTACTACAAGACTTATTAATTTTACAAGTTTATTCTGCTGTTTAATAGACTAAAATATAATCTTAATTCCTCCATCCCACTTTTGTCACTNATTAATTTTACAAGTTTATTCTGCTGTTTAATAGACTAAAATATAATCTTAATTCCTCCATCCCACTTTTGTCACCACTGTTACCAATTTTATAAAGTCTGTTGGCTTAGCCAGGTTCTTTAAGGGATTGAGGCCTTAAATCAATAAAATGAAAAACCAGTCTTTATAAACAGTTTTCTAACACCTACAGAATAACCATTAAAATCATGTACTGGCTATCTGACAGTTCCAGTACTATTTACATACAAGTCCGTATCACTCATCCATTCAAGTCCCACCTTATTTCAAACCAAATATCACCAGTATTTTTAAATCCAGAACATTCTAGAGTACCATGGAACACTCCCATACTCATGTGCACTCTAATTGTCGGGTAACTTGCTCTCCGCAGCACACGCACTTTGCTTATCGTCGTCAAACACACACTGATGTCCGCTGCAGTATCTCTCGCCACTGCTGTCAGCCCCCTCTTTGTTTACCATTTGCCACACTTCGCCAAGTGGCTACCACAAAGCTGCCGACACCTCCCACTCCGCCCAGGTGTGGTGCTATTTATAGGAGCCGGCACTCCATCGAGAACAATCTTCACATATGGGCCTGTATCGAGGAGGCAGATATAAAGAAAGCTTGCCCAATGGGCCACAGCTACAATTACTCCAGCAGGGGAAAAGGGTGAAGGAGCCACTCCACTCCTCCAGCAATATAGAGCCCAGGGGAGGGGCCAAGGTGGGCATTTCAAGCGGGGTGACCTAACCCTTCTGACGAAGGATGCTTTCTGGGGAAGGGGGAAAGATCCACGTGCAACATTATCGTACAACTTGACAACTTACAACTTAACTTTCAAGAGATTTTTGGTAATAGTACATTTACGGTTACTTCCAACTTTTCTGAAGTCCTGCTAAAGTACTACTTCCAGGATATTTCTCTGCCTTATGAAAGTAAAGCTGAACTGAGTCTAAAAAATTACACTGGAGGGACAACGCACCACATATATGCACACTCAGTTTAATAATATTTTGCATAATAACTATTTCTTACTAGGTACCTATTAAAAACCCACCTACTTTCTCCGTTTTCATTCACATTAATTTTAAGTGAAATATTATGATTTATAAATAAAAAAATGTAAGCATAGGTTCATTTTAACCAAAAATACGGTACTTTAGCGTTAACACAAGTGTAAAACGCTTGTGATACCTGACATATTTAAGTAACAACAAAGCGCGTCATACTTGGGGTGATTTTTCAAGGTTTGAAGAAACCAGAAATAGAATGTACCAAAAATTTTTGTGCCTTCACATAAGATGAGTAGTAATTAAAAGGGTCCAAAATATGAAAAAATTGTTTTCTATACGCGCCAATGCTGTATCATTTTATTTTGAAGGTGTGTTTTGACTGAATTACATTAATAAAGTAAACCATATACAAATCATGTAAATTTTATGCCAGAGACAATTAGATACAGACCTCACTGGGAAAAAAATGCACATAACCGCAATNAATTAAAAGGGTCCAAAATATGAAAAAATTGTTTTCTATACGCGCCAATGCTGTATCATTTTATTTTGAAGGTGTCTTTTGACTGAATTACATTAATAAAGTAAACCATTTACAAATCATGTAAATTTTATGCCAGAGACAATTAGATACAGACCTCACTGGGAAAAAAATGCACATAACCGCAATNTACAAATCATGTAAATTTTATGCCAGAGACAATTAGATACAGACCTCACTGGGAAAAAAATGCACATAACCGCAATTTTTAGATTTTTTTAGGAGTGGAAATTATTTACTTTCGATTTTACAGATCTCGTTACATTGGTTGTGTATTGTATAACATGTGATTCTGCTGTGAGAAGAGTTCAAAAATAGCTTAAGTACAATTTTAACACAATTTTTGCATACAGGGTTTTTTTTTTGGGTAGGGGAGGTCAAAATTGGTTAACATTCCAATAATTACCACTTCAAAATAGCTATCCTTTTCCCAGGAGCCATGAAAGGTCGTAGAATCGAGAGTAGACTGTATAACAGTTAGCAGGAAAGTGCTTATTCTATTTCTTAGTACTATTGGTTCTGTTATAATGTTAGGTTATGTTGTATGTTGTGGTTGTGTTCCTACATATAGGCTTACCAGACACTCATGAGAACAAAAAATCTGGAAAAGAAGACATTTCATTAAAAAGGAAGAAAATGCAATTTCCTTAAGGGGGCGGTTGACTACACTACAGAGAATTGTAGTGTATTTGATTGGCATTAAAGCATTTGTTTATTAAATTGAAAGGTTTTCGTCTTCTACAGCCTAAAGAAGAAGACTTTTACTTCATTTTTGCAGCTAAATAGTACAACACACTCTTCAAACAATTATTAAAACAATAGTAAAATATGACATTTTACAAGTTCTGGGAAACCATTTTCTTAATAACACTTGTCACGTGATTATTGCTCAATTTTTTTTGCTTCATGTGTTATAAGAACACGTGATAGTTATACTTTCGAATGGTATGATGGAAGTAATGTTTTCACTGACAGGAACAGTTTTTTTATAACTTTTTAATGTTAGAAAAAAACTCTGACTAGTTACAAAATACACTGTAAAATACGCTTTTTCTAGGCCGTCGGGCATTTAAATCTCAGTAATTTAACATACNGACTAGTTACAAAATACACTGTAAAATACGCTTTTTCTAGGCCGTCGGGCATTTAAATCTCAGTAATTTAACATACGCTTGTTACGCCAAGTTTACTCTCCATTACTACGCTTTGATAATGGGCATTTCAGCAGTAATTTCAACGAAGTCTCCAAAATACTCCGGATATGTACGGAGAAGGCGAGATTCTAGTTAAGAAACGCGCCAGCAGAGTGCATGCCATGCTCCGTTACAGGCAAACCGGCCCAGNGACTAGTTACAAAATACACTGTAAAATACGCTTTTTCTAGGCCGTCGGGCATTTAAATCTCAGTAATTTAACATAGGCTTGTTACGCCAAGTTTACTCTCCATTACTACGCTTTGATAATGGGCATTTCAGCAGTAATTTCAACGAAGTCTCCAAAATACTCCGGATATGTATGNTACGCTTTGATAATGGGCATTTCAGCAGTAATTTCAACGAAGTCTCCAAAATACTCCGGATATGTACGGAGAAGGCGAGATTCTAGTTAAGAAACGCGCCAGCAGAGTGCATGCCATGCTCCGTTACAGGCAAACCGGCCCAGCCACGGAGCGAACTCACCCACAGTGTTGCCAAGCGTTCTTAGTGGATGATACTGGAGCTGGTGTAACCGGGAGTAAAGATTCACTGCCATACCGGCACGAGGAAAATGACATTCCAAGTGCGCAAAAATCCTCTAAACTTCTCCAAAACCGTTTATCCAAATTGTTTCATGTTGTGGAAATTGATGCACAGTAGCGATTTTTTAAAAATAACCTAAGATATTTTAAGAAAAAAAAATATACTAAATGTTTGCCCAGAATTCCTGAAAAGTTGCCACGTAAAAGTACAAAGCATAAACTGTTTATTTTTAATAGATGGGGGATGAAATCATTTGAAATGTAGAGAATGGAAAGTAATTTTATATGAAGTTTGCCATGTTGTGGGTGGCCTGGTTTTTACGTATTTGGCTGATAAGTTTAAAGGATTTTTAAGTCAAGG
Organism: Clitarchus hookeri; assembly: GCA_002778355.1. Taxonomy (NCBI): domain Eukaryota; kingdom Metazoa; phylum Arthropoda; class Insecta; order Phasmatodea; family Phasmatidae; genus Clitarchus; species Clitarchus hookeri. The sequence continues at coordinate 162,005 of NQII01004206.1, forward strand.
TGAATTATTAGGCATCGTGTCTAACAAGTACATCAACATCTGTTTATATTTTCAACACCAGGCGTATACGAAAGAAAAATGAAGATTCGAACCACCTTTCTGTTACTAAATTACTAGCCTCATCTCATGACACAGTACGCTATTGCAATAAGTTGGCGTGGGATTCATTCCCTACAGGGACATAAATGTGAAAAAATGCTCGACGACTGATTGGACTGAGTCTGTTAGTAGTCTAGCTGTAACATAAGTTTGTAAGAATACGTTTTGACAGCAGCAGCATTTCGAGTGGTCAAATTTCATGTAATGAACATTTTGTTTATCCTGTGGACTACTTATTAACAAATATCTGTAACATAATTATTATTTAAAAATTTAAATATTAAGGCTACATATATGAATATAAACATAATCAGCAATAATATTTGGTTTCTACTCAGACAAAAATAATTGAAATATGATATGATTCGTAACTGAATAATATGGAATAACAGTTTGCCGTAACATTAAAAGTAACTCTGTTTTTATAAACAATTTAGTTGAAGAAAACCAATAACTGTATGGCTGTATATTTATTTAACAAAATAACATAACTGTGAAATGTTTAATCGATAATGCAATGAAAATTAATACAGAAATAATTTAAATGGGAAATAAAAGAAAAATACAACATGGTTATTTCGAGAGTTAGTTAAGGAATGAGTCCAAAATAATTATAAAGATGCTAAATTAGAGGTTTAGCAATGTTCAATATTAAATATGTGCAAATCTGATAACCTAATTTTTAAAAACAAGAGCTAAAATATTTATATTTTTACAGATATATGATATACTAGGTATTTATTATTATTAGTTTTTTTACTGATATGCTTTCTGCTCGCTACAAAAATTTTGTTTGTTTGTTTTTATTCCCATATTAATATAAGGCGTGGCTTTAAGCAGTGAAGTAGCTAATATCACAATCGTACTTTCGTATGGAATGTCACATTTACAAGTATTTTGTTTCAATGATTACTGCAGCTGTATGGACTGAATGAAATCATCACGCTTGCGAAGACCTTTGCGGAAACTCTCTTTCTATTGGCTAATGCGCTCCCCTTTTCTCCCCCGAATTAACTTCACCCTCACCCCGACTAGCATCTCTTTATGTGTTTACTGTACAAAACCTCCTTGGTGGTGATGTAGCTAGCGGAAATGTTGTGCTTACAACAAATAATGGAAAATTATTGCCACAGTTAGAATAAAAGTAAAACGACTTTAGAGATTCCTTTATCGCTGCGAAAAATATGGGTGCCGTGACATAAGCTGAAACACTACTGACACAAAATACTTAGGAGAAAATTTAATATAACAAAAAAAAAAAGAACACACGTATTGTAAACTACATAATTTAAAAATTTGGAAATGTCGTGATGCCCTTTCTGGAGTTCTTTTTTTTCCCCATAGTTAAACAAATTACACTGGACGTTGTTTTTGTGGCTGTGTGTACCGGTCGGTGTGTGCATATTTCTGTGTGTGCAATTACAGTATGTATACAAGTTGGAAAAATAAGAAAGTGTTTTTACTGACCAGTCAAAACCACACTCTTGCTACTCTTAGGCTGTCTTGCGAGCCAGTAAAAATTGAAACTAAAAAAATTTTAAATAGGGTACAAACATTTTTTAATATACACTTAAGATTCACACAAAGCATCTGACAAGGAAGCACTATTCCAGTAAGATATTAATAAAAGAGCAGCTTACAAATGGTGAAAAATAAATAGTGTAATACTTCTAAGTGAATGGTTAGGCGTAAAATTGATTTTCTTTTCGTAGAAAAAGCTAGTATTGTTTTAAAATGTGAACGCAAAAAAAGTAATGTTGTGACGGCACCACTAAAAAATAAACATACAATTTTATTTAAAAAATCTAAATGCACTGATTGGTGAGAATTTTAAATGATCATTGAAACGTTTACATGCATTTGTATGTAGGCCCTATTCCACAAACTGCTACGTAGACCTACTGCTTTCCTACAAGTTCATTGTCGGAAATATACTTCAAAACACAAATATTTCTTTTTCCACTGTAGACATTTGTATGCCGAGAACATGGTCTAGCAACACCAACATTTCATAAAAGAGTTACCTAATGTATTCTAGTAATAAAAAAAAGATTCTGATGTCTTATTCCTTCTCAAAACATAATCATTAATGCGAGTAATAGGAAAATTGTGATTTTGGGACAGACGGTTGCAGAGAGAGGCAATGTTATTTTAATGGGTCCATGCTTGTTGCTCTTTCGGATCTTCTATCTATGCCGGGGATCACAGTGTGAAGTGGGCTGACCTTTAAGCAACCTTGACATCACTGCAACCTTTTTCTTAAAAAAGACCAAAAAAATAAATAAAAAGTAAATTAAATTTATTTGGCAACACCCGTCATTTACCGTTACAGTAAAGTATTTTGTATCTAAATAATTTTTATAAAACCATTTCAATAAATTTTTTAAATATAAATTTTAGTTGCATGTATTGCTTAAATAACTAAATATTTCTTTAAATAACAAACAATTTTGTGTCCTACCATCCTTGATGTACGGTCGCTATCTTGAGTTTCATTTACTTCAGAAATCTTTTCTAAAATGTAATTATTGTGTACAAAATTTATAAAAAGTTTTCAAAAATAAATTAATTTAACTTTGTTAGTAATTCGTGATTCGCTGAAACTCATACCGTGGTCCTCGGTTTGAATTCCGGCGAGTGCAAACTATCAATGAGTGGCCCAATTTGATAATAGAACTTTGTGTTCGTAAATAAGTACTGCACATAAATTATATTTCCTCTAGCATATTTATTTGGTATTACTAAGCAACACCATGACTCTTGGGGGAGCTGAGCAATAGAGGTTGTAACACATGTGACTGAGGAAAAGGGGTNATTACTAAGCAACACCATGACTCTTGGGGGAGCTGAGCAATAGAGGTTGTAACACATGTGACTGAGGAAAAGGGGTAACATGTATGTGGCACATTGTGGTAAGGGTATCAGTTTGTATGTTGTTGGTTAGAGTCAACATTAGGGCTTATTGCCAAAAATTTGCACTTGCCAAGAGTTGAATCCTGAATCACAAGGAGTTCAGTTGTAATTATTTTGTACAACATTTTTATTAACTTTTAGAAAACAATTTGTTTTCAGTTCATTATTTTAAAAGTTTTTCTGAAAGGGGAACAAAACAATGAAACAGCGGGAATGCTNTTACTAAGCAACACCATGACTCTTGGGGGAGCTGAGCAATAGAGGTTGTAACACATGTGACTGAGGAAAAGGGGTTACATGTATGTGGCACATAATGGTAAGGGTATCAGTTTGTATGTTGTTGGTTAGAGTCAACATTAGGGCTTATTGCCAAAAATTTGCACTTGCCAAGAGTTGAATCCTGAATCACAAGGAGTTCAGTTGTAATTATTTTGTACAACATTTTTATTAACTTTTAGTAAACAATTTGTTTTCAGTTCATTATTTTAAAAGTTTTTCTGAAAGGGGAACAAAACAATGAAACAGCGGGAATGCTATAAAACAAAATGTTTTTCTATGTGGATTATTAAACAAATTTTTTTGTTTAACATGTTATACAAATTCTTGTAACAGGTAAAATGCCATAACAAAAACCAAAATGGCAGGCTTATAAAAAAAATATTTTTATTATTTTTGTGGAATGATGGAATTCTTGTTTTTTATAGAGTACAAATTGACAGGTTAATTGTTCAGAAGGGTAAATGACAAATCCAGCTTGTCCTTTGCTAAGATCTCACATGTCAATTACGAGAGGTTAAATACTTTCTGTACAGTTTCCTGCTAGTTTAACATAGTCAATCCTACTAATATTATAAATGCGATAGTCTGAGTGTGTGTGTGTGTATGTTTGTTACCACTCAGCTCCGTAATGGCTGAACGGATTTTGATGAAATTTGGTATGTAGGTACTTTAGGTCCTGGAATAGGACAAAGGATACTTTTCATCCTGCATTCCTGTGGAATAACAACAGAATGTAATTCTGCAATGGCTGGGAATGTGACCAAAAAATTTTTTTCCTCTGGTGTCCAAGTTTATCAGGCCGCCCAAGGACCTCTGAAATGACTTAACGACTGCTATCAATTGATAACAACCGATACCCAATATTTAACGTGCTCTCCATAGCCCGGAAGCGCTCAGATGTTATGCCATCATCAGCCAAGCGCAAAAAATAGTACCTAGGTACACTTATTTCTAAAACTACAACTTGATGAAACTCACGTTTTGATTTTCATACATCGACGCTGGAAAGCGGAAATGTGTTAACTACGCGATAGTTGCACAGATACACTCCAAAAACAATACCCTACTTCTTGGCTATCGAGTAAAAATTATTTCCTTCCTTTTGGGTTGCAGTAATCAGTTAAAAACCTAGACCAACATAATATAATTTTATAATTCTGTTTTCACATATATGAATTGTCTTTTCCCAATTTATTTATAAGTGTATCACTGTAAAACTCAATTGTACCCCGGCGAAACCGGGCCGGTTCGCTAGTACAAAATATTAACTCTTAATGTGCATTATTTGCTTTATCATAACACATTTATTTCAATAACCTGTAATTATCAGTCGTGCCATTATCATTAAGCAGTTAAGTTATAAAACTGAGCTAAATATGGTAAAAAATTGTAAACAGTTATGTTAGGATTTTTGAAATACAACAATATTGATAGGAAGTTGAAAAAATGTAGTTTAAGCAAAGTATTTGACAGTTTAAATAGAGAAGCCATGTGAACATGTTTTTGTTTACATGTGGTGGAAGGATAGAATATCGGCACCTTAAATTAGAACTTTAGCAGGGCTTCATAAAAATGTGAAGAAACTGTGAATGTACTATAATGAAGTAGTTTGACTATGAGTGAGAGTTGCGGTACGTACGGCGGGTGAGTGTCACGGCTGGTCGGAGGCACGAAGCCAGGTTACCTGAGTGGGTGGCAGAAGGGCGACAGTCAGGGATAGGTAAGTGTGGCAACATTGCTCTAGCATACCAGCCCTAAGTGCGGAGGTTGGGGGGAGGCTCTCGTCCACGCACGAGTGCCAAGGTCCCATCACGGAACAGAGTGACGCACCCTCAGTTCCACAGCTCTCTCACAACTGAAAGGCTTCCTGGAAGTTTCCCATTTTATATACAGACCTGCGGAGTGATGGGGGAAACCATTTGTGACATTATACCATCTTATATCAGCAGAATAACAATTTTTAAAAGTGACAATTATTGTGGCATGAACCCATCCCCTTAACAGTACAAATTACAGTGAACCCTCAGTAACCCGGACTAATTGGGGGGAAAGGTTATCCGAGTTATGATTTGCCTGCCTTACTGAGGGGATAATTATAAGTTGCTGTTAAAAAACAAAAGACAGCTGCTATCATTTACTGAAATACACATCTACAGCATGATTCACAGCGCCCATATCACCCCTTGTTATCGGAAACATCACAACACCGGGGGTTTTAGCGAAAATATTTTGATAACTTTATTCTATATGAAGCATCAATTGGTAGTAATCCCATTCCCCTGAACATACTGGAGGTAGGGGAATAGGGGGTGAGCTTTGAAATGGCAAATAGGAATGTGGGTCGTATAAGGTATCGTTGGATAGATCGTCTAAAAGGAAACAATATTTACACAGACACCTTTTTTCTGATGTGCACAGTTTACGCACAGTAAAATAAATTATCTAAGCATATGGTTTGTAACGTGCGTAGTTTATGCACAATGACAATTGATCGTAAACGTGTTTTTTATACTACAATCAAAAGGAAATCAACTAAACATGATGTGTTTCTGGCATGCATACCTAGTTTACGTACAATCAAAAGAACCTCAGGTGTACTGTAAATACCGGTAAGGCGTGAGATAACTACAGTGAACTGGGAACACACATTGGCGCACAGCACTCTTCATAAGTGTTCTAAATGTTGATCATCCTGTCCCAGAAATGACTCTGCTCTCAGTCTTACACTTGCGGTTCTCGGCAGATCTCAGCACTGATGAGAAATCCACATGCTGCTCTGATTCTGTCTTTCATGCAATGTAAAACGAATGACTTTCAGAATGAACAAACTTTCGATTGTCAGTTAACTTGCATGCAAAACCTGCAGTTCCTGTAAGTGGTAGATGGCTTATCTGCTTGCTGCTTAGTGCTGCCTTATTTTCTGCTTTTGTTCAGAAAAAGTCTAATAATAACAGTTATGTTTATCCACTTATCATTGGTTGTGTGTAAACTATGCACATCAGATACACAATGTGCACCATTACTGTATTTCTGGTTGGAGTGTGAGACTCGCTTTGATACTAGCAGTGACCTGTGTGCCTTACTGCATGGACTCATGCAGTAGGTATTAGACCGTTTCCGAGTAAACGCAGAAAATAATGCAGCACTCAGCAAGTAGATACGCCAACTACCACATGCAAGTTAACTGACGATCAAAAGTTTGTTCATTCAGTCAGTCATTCGGTTTACATTGCAACCATTAATCGTGTGTGTTGTTTCAGTATCAGTCATTGTCTGTCTATGGTGTTACTTTTCTAATAGAATGTCCTTTACAAATGAAGAAGCATTTGACATGCTGATGGTACTAGGAGAATGTTGTTGGAACTGCAGAGCATCTGCCCGTTTGTACGCAGAGAGATACCTACAGCGCGTTCATCACTCGTACAATGTCTTCCAGCGTCTTGCATGCCACTTACGCACAACTGGGATAGTGCAACCACCACGCAACAAATGTCGCGTCACCACGACCTGTGAGAGACGAGAGGACTGTTGATGTACTTGCTGCCACGGTAGTTAATCCTCATGATTCTATACAGAGGATTGTCTCAAAGTGCAGTGCGGAAAATTCTTGCTGATAATTGTTTACATCTGTACCATGTACAGCTGCACCAAGAACTTGGGAATAATGACTTTCCTAAGCGCATTGATTTTTGCAACTGGTACCTGAGCAAGGACCCTGCTTTCCATCACAGCATTTTGTGGACTGATGAGGCCACATTCAAGAGTAATGGTGACATTAACATACATAATGCCCATTACTGGTTTGCAGTCAGCCCACATTAGCTCCCTAAAGTGCATAACCAGCATGTGTGGAGCCTTAGTACTTAGTGTGGCCTTCTCGGACATAGTGTCATATGACCAAATGTTTTTGAAGGGCAATTGAATGGTTCAGCTAATGCAGACTTCCTAGAGAATATTTTGTATCAGCTGATCGAAGATGTCCCTCTTGCTCTGCGATTAACACTGTCGCTTCATTAGGATGACTGTCCTGCTCACTTTTCACGCTGAGCTCGGCTAGTTGCTGATATGTTATTCCCCAGATGGTGGATTGGACGAATGGGTCCTGTAGCTTGGCCACCACGTTCTTCAGACTTGTCCCCAAATGACTTCTCTTTGTGGGTGAGAATTAAAGGCATTGTCTACTCCGAGCATCCAACAATGAGGGAAGACATGAAAGACAGAATCAGAGCAGCATGTGGATCTCTCAGCAAGTCCACCAAGCAACCGCGAATGTAAGAAGGAGAGCTGAGTCGTGTCTGATACAGGATGGTCAACATTTTGAACACTTATGAAGAGTGATGTGTGCGAATGAGTGTTCCCAATTCCCATTTCACAGTGGTTCTTTCACACCATTCTGGTATTTACAGTACACCCGACGTCCTTTTGATTGCACATAAACTAGGTATCCAAGCAAGAAAAATTACATGTTTCGTTGAATTTATTTTGATTGTAGTAAGAATAACAATAGTTTAAGTTCATTTTCATTGTGCGTAAAATACGCATGTCCAAACCATATTCATAGATAATTTATTTTACTGTGCGTAAACTACGCACGTCAGAAAACATCTGCCTTAGTAAGTGTGGTTTCCTTTTAGACGATCTATCCAACGATACCATTTACGACTCCTGTTCCCATTTGCAATTTCAAAGCTCACCCCTCATACCCCCTACCACCAGTATGTTTGGGAGAATGGACAATTTTTTCACGAACCCCCGGTGTCGTGTTGTTTCCAAGAAAAAGGGGTGATACTCGTGCTGTATATTGTGGGCTTAATATACAGGGTGGAACCAAACTCTACCTACAAACTTTGGCTGGTGATTCCTCATCAAAAAATAGGTCGAAAATATATATACAACGTATAGCCTAAGTCTATTCCAGAAGGGTGTATCCACCCTTGAAAGTGTAGCTGAAACTGGTGTTTATTGCTCGTAACACAACCAGANCTACCTACAAACTTTGGCTGGTGATTCCTCATCAAAAAATAGGTCGAAAATATATATACAAGTCTATTCCAGAAGGGTGTATCCACCCTTGAAAGTGTAGCTGAAACTGGTGTTTATTGCTCGTAACACAACCAGAATGAAATACAAATCTCAGAGTTCCTGGATAATGCATTATTGAATGATGATGTGCAAACCATAAAAAATTGGGTGAGGTTATCAACCCCCTTCCATAAAAACGGATGGATTGGAACCCCACATGTGTATTTACAAATGTAACCATGTGGCATTTTTTTGGGCAGTTCCCTGTGGATTAATAATCGACCATACACATCAAAAAACAAGTCCGCCTTAAGTTTCAACCCTACATGCCATCGTTTTCGTGAAATTAATGCATACAGAATTGCAACATTTGCAGTGTTAGACCATAATGCATTAATTTCTCGAAAACAGTGGAAATTAACATAAAACCACAAGATGGCTTTTTCATTAATAGAGTACGATAGATTACTAAGCCGCAGGAAGAAACAAAAAATATCAGACATTTACAATTGTAAATTCCAAATGGGATTCCAACCCATCGGTTTTTATGGAATGGAAGGGGATTGATAACCGCACACAATTTTTTATTGTTTCCACATCATCATTCAATAACGCATTATCCAGAAACTCAGAGATTCGTCTTTCATTCTGACTGTGTTACGAGCAATATATGTCAGCTTCAGCTACACTTGGTTATATCCTTCTGGAATAGACTTAGGCTATAGGTCGTATACATATATTTTTCACCTATTTTTTGATGAGGAATTACTTACCAAAGTTTGTTGGTTGAATTCAGTTCCTTCCTGTATATTAAATGTAGCAATAAAAATAGTATTCAGTTTTTTAAATACTCTTACAGATTTTATAATAAATTAATAAAGCACTGCCTCTTAATAGATGCATTGCAATCATCCTGCCGAGCAGCTCAGGCCATCGCCATCACCACGTCTGGCCACTCGCAAGGTCAGACACTAGGTGAAAGTCATCTGCACGCTGTGCCTTGGATTCAGCATTCTGCACAGTAGTTCCTTACTGTTAAGCTTTTTTACTGCAAATTAAAATTCAGGAAATTAAGACCTAATTTATTACAAACATTTGTAGTGCTTAAATAGTTTAACCAGTACGAGTTTAAACAGTAAATCTTAATTGACGATTACAGAACAGACTACTTGAAATGTCAGAGATGACTGTGTAAATTGCAGCAACATCCTTCCAGCCTTCACCTTTAAGCTGTTGTAGATGCATGTGGAAAGGACCAAGCATGTAGAGTACAGTGGTTTGCACTGTAGAAATGAAGTGTGTTCTGTATGGTACGTGCGTAGTTCCACTCCGAGTGTTTACAATTTATGGAACAAAAAGACAGTCTACATTGTTTGTTACATCCCCACCCTGCCCATCTTTGTAGTCATATGTGACTGTCTTAAATGTGAAGTTATCAAACTGCGTCAAACTAAAAATAGTTGTCAGGGAATGCTAGCGGAATTGTCCAGTGCGGTCAAGGTTGTTTCCTGCTTAAAGTCAAACACGACACCTTTTTGATGTCGATGAGAGGCTTCACATTTCTGTTTGTGCTATCATTTTATTTTAATGACATCTGAATATTAAAATAAATTTACATATTTTAATAAAACTGCTGATTTTTCTACGAGACAAAATTAAAAATTGACTTTGCTCTTGCTGAAATTTATGTGACAGTCTGTTTAAACTTTTTTTGAAGTCAGTGAGAGGTAACACCCATCCTTCTGTGATGTAATTTTATTCTAAAGACATCTGCATTCTAAAATATATTTTCATATTTTCAATAAAACATTTAGTTTCCCCACGAGAAGCAAATAAAAAGTAACTTAGCAGTCACTGAAAATTACAAAATGCTCATTGTTTATAAAAATTTTTGGTTACAAGGGGAGTTGTGTAATCTTTTCTGAGCTACCATTTAATTTGAATATCTTATGCCTATTGAATATGGTAAATTTTCTATTGAAAAATATTATCTTTGCACCAGAGATGAATGAAGATTGACTTAATGAGGAAAATCATAATTTTACCATAATTTTTGGTTTATTGCTGTTCAAATTCAGTCCATCTCGATTGTAGAAAGTCATTCCTATGAATTGTGATGCTTTATAAAATCAGGGCTTTGTTGTAACTTGTCTTTATTTTCTTAGGTAGGTACATACTCACCACAGAAACACCAGATTCAATCTTTTGAATTAATGTTAACATGTCATCAACATTCAAAGTCACACACTTTCTATTAGGTTCCATTGTGGTTCCCTAACAAGCAGCTGTCTTGTTATGCAGTACAGCGTGATGTGTATCACAACTTTGTAAGGGGGTGGGAGGGACACACGCCAGACAGTGGCAGACTACGTTGCCACACATCTCTGCCGGCCAGCTGCTTCATTTTAACAAAGACTTCTCCCGTTGTGTTTCATACAGATTTTTCTCTTACAAATATATCTATACACACACATGTAGTAAATGCAGTGCTGAATAAGTGTTTCAAATGTAAGAAATTACATCCAGTATATTTTCCCGAGCCTTTGATAGATTGCTAAATGCAAAATGTGATTTTCCCACAAAATTTATAAAAACTTTTTTTATGTGCTGTTAAAGTAATTCGAAGTCTGTGATAACGAGGTCCGAGATACCTAGGGTTCACTGTATATACCATACTAGAGAGGCATACATAAAATTTTTTTGCATACAATATTTAAGAAAATTAGTTTTGGCAGAGGCTAGAACATGGATGGATGATTGTTTTCCTAGGGTCGTTAACAATGATGAAAAAAAAAATAATTTGAAGTGTAATTAATAACATATTGTTCCCAATATCAGTTAACATATAAAATGAAGTGTAAGCAATGCGAGAATAAATGATTGCTTACAATTGTACTCAACAAAATATTTTAACATTAACTGCAGTGCAAAAAATAAATCTAAATAAGAAATTTAAAAAATTGTAGACATAATAATTTACTGGGATTTATAAAAAACATACATGTCTTTTTATAAGCTTACTCAAGTTAATGTTGACAATGCAGTTTTATCAAAATTTGATGCATACAAATTAATAATATGAAAATAATTAATAGGCAAATACTATATTTAATTAGGTGAAATAAGCCTGACATATTTGTTTACCACAAAAAGTCCTGCCCGACATGAAAAAGTTGTTAAACAAAGTGATGTGTCCTCCTTTTTCTAGATGCGTGATAACCATTTGCAAAATACCAATCATTTGTTTCATATTTCAGATACTGTGAATTGTGTAATAGGCAGTTTGTGAGATGGACACAACAGTCACTATAGTATATAAATGGAAACATCATTTATACTGTATTTGGAGTTCAAATGGTTGTAGAAATGGGGTTTGAACTTATATGTATGTATTCCACATAAAATCAGGAGTTGGTATAAGTTTATTTAAGTGCCCATATGGTAATAAATTTTGATGTAGTAATTTTAACAAGAAATAAGCCAAAAGGGATGAACCGGGCAAATGAATGTGTTCACACTTAATTAAGAGGAAAAGAAAGTAACACCTTTTCTCATGGTAGAGATAACAGAAAGCTCTCAAAAGGTTCCAGAGGCCAGCTAGCCACGCCCCCAGCGGTTTTGAGAAGAGAGGCTCCCTACTGATGCAATTAAAAAATAACTTCACTAAATTAAGCGCTAGGAGTGTATAATTTTGCATATAAATGTCTATGTCTACATGTCATAAAAATTATGCAAGTTTAATGAAAATGAAATAAACAGTTCTTGTGGTAGTGGAAGACAGAGGTACGCCTAAATCCAAAGTCACACACAGTTGGCTGTTTTTGCTAGCCTTATTTTGTCAGCTGGCTGATGGAAGGTCATCTCACGGACACACGATAGGCGAGGATGGATTATAGCTGAACGGCGACGCCATTCCTTGTGAGTTGAACAAGTTGAACAACGGATATTCACAGTTTAGCTGATTTTTGCAAGCACATATAATCATGACCATTTTATGCACACGGGACTTGTAATTAATCAGCATTGATAGCTACAAGTGACAAATAGAGTTAATTGTCTGGTCTGGCTACAGGACACTGAGCAAAACTCTCTGTACTGATTCCGGAGCAACATAAAATTGACGTAGATTATTTTATTTTGAATTAAAACCTGAAGACCAAACACAGCAGGTGAAAGATTAACTGCAACTGAACTGTACAAGTAGCCTAATGGTGTTCTCAACTTTGGAGCTTGTGCATAACCTACATATTTACAGGAAATATGTGTATAAGGAGCTGAGACAGCGGCCCGGAGACTAAGAGCATTGCATGGAGTGATGGGAAGCAAGTAATAAGTGACTAAGCAACAAGTGCCTACTAGAACTTCAACGATGACTAGGATCACAGACTGGCACCCTGAGAGCAGCAAGCAACCATGGATTTACATCTAGGATTGCTTTGCCTGGTGGATTTATAGTATCCCATAACAGTTTTCACCCATTCTGTCCAAACTAAATTTTTGGAAATTTTAAAGATTTATTTACATTACTTGTAGTTGAAACACAATGATGACATTTTGTGTGTTCATTACCACATGTTAGAAGAGTATTTTGAGAAAATTTTTAGATTTTTAACTTTTATCCGTTTTGAAATATATAAAGTTAAAAATTAGTAATTTCAAGCAAAGTTCAATATTTAAAGACTTATAAAAATTAAGAATAGATGCATATGGCTTAAAAATTATATAACATGTAATAAGTAATAATGTCTTTCTATTAAAAAAATATTGAAGGTGTCTCTTCATTGCTTGTATAAATAATTTTCTTCTAAAATTGTTTATTTGCACAATTTCAAACATTTTTTAATTCAAATTTTATGCTATTTCCTTAATACCTAGTTAACTCCAGTTATGAAAGGGTTGGCCTCACACACCCTGCTGGCAGGGAGGCTAGCCATCATTGGTGTGACAGTTTTGGGCTAGGCTCTGAAACATTTCCTATGCAGATTACGATGGTTTTTGTTTCAAGTTGATATATTTAATATCAAAAGAGTTATTTAGCTTTCAGTTAGTTATAGAAAACACTAAAAACAGCTAAATGGCCAAAACAAAATGGCTACCAGGAAGAAAACCGAATATAATAAAAATTTAAGAAAATACATTTTGATCTTCCAGATGCATCTTAGAACCAATAACACATAATATAAAAAAGAATTAAACATGTCAGCAACAAATTATTTTTTTTTGGTTGATTTGAAATGGATTGACCCCACATCAATTGGATTAGGCAGGCATGAAAAAATCACAGGCACTGAATGTTGGAATATGTAGGTACCAATTCCAAGACATAATCGACACCAGAGCTGAAATATCACTAATGAGCAGATCTGTGTTTCATAAGATAGTCAAGAGCGGACACGAGAAAGATATGGTGGTTCTGCTCTCCACAGGAGTGGTGTTAGTTGGTGTTAGTAGTGCCAAGGTTAAGGGTATGCAATGTCAATTAGTGGTAGAAATTGAAATGAGCAAGCTTCCTGGTGAATTTTACTGTAGCCTGGAATATTAGAATGTAAATTATAATTGGAATGTTAATGCTGTGACTGTATGAAGCCACATTTGCTTGCCGCCAGCAAACAATTTATTTCCACTTCAGTGGCAGAAACTACTCTTTTAAATGTGAAGGAAGCCTTTGTCCTCATGATGAAGCACTACCGGTGATGTGACTTACGGTGCATGACCAGTGGTTTGAAGCAATTTCAACTAGAAGAGAGACATTTATGTCCATGGTACTAGAGCAGAAAGAGATACAGATATGTGACTGATCAAAGGAACCGTTAACAGAAGAACAGTGTCGAGGTTTGGAAAGCCTACTGCAGGAGCATGTGGCGTTATTTTCACAAGAGCCAGGGAAAATAAAATCGTACATCAGTAATTTCAACATTAAACGGCAGTAGCCGTATATCTGCTAGGTATACCACATAACTTGAGGCCAACTGTTGAGGGGGAAATGTCCAAGCTATTATCGGTGGGCATTGTTGTAAGGAGCGCATCACAGTACTCAAACCCATTAGATTTTGCCAAAGAAACAGGGTTGTGTGAGAATCTGTCTGGACACTAGGCGAATGAATTCCATCATTATTCCTGAGCACGAGGCTTGAACCCCAGTATAAGAATTGCTACAGCGATTTAATGGGTGCCAGTATTACCCATGCATTGATCTGCTTGTATCCTACCTATAAATCCCCTTGCACATAGACTCACTGCCTTCACAGATTTTCAGGTTCACAGATGTGTGTACCAATACAAGAGGCTGCCTTTTGGTATAAGCCTCAGATGTGCCATTAAGGCACTGGAAGCATCAGTAGGGCTGGAAGTAATGTCCTACGTGTCAATCTACATGGATGACATAGTATTGGCATCTGCTACCTAATGCAGTTGGATAGTGTTCTGAGCTGCCTGAGATAGAAAGGGATTATTGTCAAGAGAGCGAGTCAGTTTTGGTGAGGTCAAAAATAGAATATTTTGGACACATAATTGATGCAGATAGGGTAAGAGTGGATCTGGGTCAGGTTAGTGCCATCATGAAGTTTCCAGTGCCAAAGAGTAGGAAACAGCTGTAAAAGTATCTGGGGATCCTAGACTACAACCAAACGTCTGTGGAAAAATATGCAGAAATTGTGGCACCTCTTCAACAGCCACTTAAGAAAAATATGGCATAGCAGTGGGAACAAGAGCAACAAACAGCACAGGATGTGATTAAGGCTAGGCTGTGCGAAGTACCGGTGCTGTACTACCCAGACTGGGAACGTGAGTTCCCTATCTTATGCAATGCCTTGGGAATTGCCTTAGAAACAGTGCTGTACCAGAATAGTGAGCAGAATAACACTGTTCAGTTGCATATGGGAGCAGGAGCCTTCGCTAGCGGGGGTTAAATTACACTTTAATGGAAAAAGAATTAATGGCCTTAGTCTACTCTTATTCCAAGTTCTGGTACTTCGAACATGGCAGGAAAGTAAAATTGTACACACCAACCTAAGGTCCTAATTCACTTAAACCTGTACCAACTCTTACACAGTAGAATAACGCGATGGGTTCTGGCCCTCCAGCAATTTAATCTGGACATCCGGTATGCACCATCTATCTGACAAGTAGCAACTGACACACACTTGCACAGCCCACCAGATGGGGATAACCACAAGCAAAACAATGGGGAATTCACTGTATTGATAGTCAGGCCCCTTAATCAGCAAGAGACGCACAACCGGAAAGCCTGGCTGTTTGAAGAACACAAATGTCTGGGGCAATTTGTTGCAACAAAATAATTAGTCACAATCCGGAAACACTGTGTTTTCAAGGCCATGCAAGTGAAGGTCCGACATTTAGGAAAATGTGATGTCTGCCAGCACACAAAAACAAACAGGAAACCACCCAGGGGTGAAGCTAGAGTGGTACTTGCAAGCAGGAAACTGGAACTTTTGTCGGTAGACATGCATAGTCCTTTCGTAGCTTCCTGAGGTGGCTAGTGATGTACACTAAAGAGCCAAAAAAACTGGTACACCTGCCTAATATCGTGTAGGGCCCCCCCGATCACACAGAAGTGCCACAAGAAGAGAATAAGAAAAAGAAGAAAATAAAGTATAAAATAAAATATATATACCTGCTTGAAGACGCTCAGGTTGATACCCTGGCATGGACTCGACTAATGTCTAAAGGTATGCAGGAGGCAATTCACACCATGAATCCTGCAGGGCAGTCCACAAATCCATAGGAGTGCGAGGCGGTGGAGATCTCTTCTGAACAGTACGTTGCAAGGCATCCCAGATATGCTCAATAATGTTCATCATGTCTCGTGATTTAGGTGGCCAATGGAAGTGTCTAAAGTCAGAAGTGTGTTCCTGGAGCCACTCAGTAGCAACTCTCGACATGTGGGGTGTCACATTGTCCTGCTGGAATTGCCCACGTCCGTCGGAATGCACAATGGACATGAATGGGTGCAGGTGATCGGACAGGATGCTTACTTAACTGTCACCTGTCACGAGTCGTTTCTAGACGTTTCAGGGGTCCCATTTCACGCCAACTGCACACGCCCCATACCATGACAGAGCCTCCACCAGCTTGAACAATCCCCTGTTGACATGTAGGGTCCATGGATTCATGAGGATGTCTCCATACCCGTACACGTCCATCCGCCCGATACAATTGGAAACGAGACTCGTTAGACCAGGCAACGTGTTTCCAGTCATCAAGAGTCCAATGGCAGTGTTGGCGTACCCAGGCGAGGCATAAAGCTTTGTGTCGTGCAGTTAACAACGGTACATGAGTGGGCCTTCAGCTCCGAAAGCCCATATCAATGATGGTCTGTTGAATAGTTCGCACGCTGGCACTTGTTGATGCCCCAGCATTGAAATCTGCGCCAATTTGAGAAAGGGTTGCACGTCTGTAACGTTTAATGATTCTCGTCAGTTGTCCTGTTCGTTCACAATTTTTTTCCGGCCGCAGTGATGTCGAAGATTTGATGTTTTACTGGATTCCTGATATTCACGGTACACTCATGAAATGGTCATACGTGAAAATCCAAATGTTATTTCTACCTCAGAGATGCTATGTCCCATCTCTCGTGCGCCGACTACAACACCGCGTTCAAACTCACTTAAATCTTGATAACCTGCCATTGTAGTAGCAGTAACAGATCTAGCAACTTTGCCAGACGCTTGTTGTCTTATATAGATGCTGCCGACCGCATTGCGTTAGTCTGATTGGTTCCATACCTCTGTTGTTTGCATACACACGCCTATACCAGTTTTTTTGACTCTCCAGTGTATATCCGTTGTGTTGGATTTATTCATGAAGTGTGTAAATTTATTTCTGCTAAGTAAAGCTACTGCAAAAGCTATCAAGGCGAAATTGGTCTGAACATATTGCCGAGAAGTGGATACATATGAAACAGTATTGTTGGACAGTGCAACATTGTTCGTAAGAGACACATGTAATGAGGCGATGAGAGAACGCACATTTGCGACAAGATTTGTTTCCCTATACAGACCATTAGGTAACCCAGTGGAATGGGTCAACTGGGAATTGAACCGCCTGTTCAAACTGCTAGTATGCATCACTCATCATGGGTGCTCCACATAAGCATCATAGAGAAGTGCCTAAATGAAACCATGCACAAGGCAACAAGAAGTACACTGCATGAGCTGTGCCCTGAAAAACTGTCACAGCGGTGGATCACGAGAGTAATTTGATTCCTGCCTTTGCTATTGCGGGACCAGGAGAAACTATGCAGGCGAGCATTATGAGATGTGGCATACGGCACATTGCAAGCACAGAAAAGAGAAGCATGCTACTAGACACATCGAGAGGAGATGTTGTCCTACCCAAGAAGATGCAAATTGCTTAGAAGCTGCAAAAAAAAAAAAGTCATGAAAATGGCAAATTTATACAAGAGTCTATTCATAGTCATCAAATAGGTGAGTGCAGGAGCATATGAGATTGGTGAAGCAAGCAGTTTAATGAAATCCAGGTAAAATAATGCAGTTTCGTGTTTGTTTAAACGGTTAGTTTTGTTGTTCACTGGAAGGGTGCAGTCACGAGGGTTGTTTCACAGCTCTATGTTCCAAAGGAAAACAAATGTTGAACTGTAGGAAGTTTGATCGTCCTTTGTGTCAGGAGCCTTTGTATTCTTCCAGAGTCTTGCAAAACAAGGCAATATCCAGCTGAGTACAGCACTAGCTTGTATAAGAAGCAATTAAGCTGTCCAATCCTTGCCTATGAGAGGGAGGCCTAATGTTATTTGTTAACTCTGTAGAATAGTTAAAGGGGACTCTTTGCTTGACCATTAATGACATACCTTAGCTCAACCCATTTAACTGGGAATCCAGTACCAATGCCCATCTGAATCAGAGAGGGTTATTGGTTAGGTATGTGACTAGGGAGGAAGTGTTGGTGAGAGATATCGAAAGAAAGGCCTAAAATGTGGGACTCAAATGTTGGTAGTAAAAAAAAATAATGCTGGGAACATCAGGGCTTTTATGAAACTGTTTACTATATAAGAAAGAAAATTAACGACAGTGAAATTACTCCTTCACCTTTCCCCTTCGTCAAAGAATGAAGCGGTCATTGAAGGTAAATGTAACAGGCAATTTGTAAGATGAACACAGCAGTCACAATAATATGTAAATTAAAACATCATTTATATTGTATTTGGAGTTCTAATAGTTGTAGGAATGTGATTCGAAATTGTACGTATTCCACATAAAATCAGGAGTTGATATTACGTAATTCAAGTACTCATATGTTAATAAATTGTGATGTAGCAATTTTAACTAGAAATAAACCAAAAGGAAAGAACCGGGGCTAGTCAATGTGTTCGTGCTGAATTGGAAGGATGGAAAGGCAGACCCTTTCCACATGGTACAAGAGGAAATAAGAATTCTAAACTTAAATGTTCAAGGGGTCAGCTCCAGCCTCCAACAGGTTTAAAAAGGGAATAATGTAATTAAAAATTAACTTCACTAATTTAAATTTTAGGAGTGTATAATTTCACATATTAAGAAAACTCTATGTCAAGGTAAAAAATACGTAAAATTTATTAAATTAATGAAATAAAATGTTTATGTGGAATTGGACGTCTGAGGTATCCCAATAATCAAAGTCACACCTTATTGGTTGTTTTGGCTACCCTTGCTGTTGGAGGTGATGGAAGGCTGGTAGGGGGACTTTCGGGGACATGATAGGTGAGGATGGATGACAGCTCAGCGGTGGCATCATTCCATACGAGTCAAACAATTTGAAGGCTATTCATAGTTTAACTGACATTTGGAAGCACATATAGTCATGCATATTTCATGCACACAAGGATTGTAATTAATTAGCAGTTGTAGCTACGACTGACAAGATAGTTAATTGTCAAGTTGGGCTACAGGGCAGAACTCTCATTACTGATTCCCAAGCGACATAAAATTGACTTTGAAAATGAAGGCAGCGCCAGAATGCAAGGGCAGGGAAAAAGGGAATCCCTGAGAAAACCTGCCAACCAGCAGCATCGTCCGGCACAATTCCCACATGCCAAAACCTGGGAATGATCACACCAGAAATGGAACCCAGTTCACATAGGTGAGTAGTCTGACCTCTACATCATCGCAGCCCCAGCAATATTATTACAATAAAACAGTTTAACTGGTAAACGTACAAATTACTTTTAAGAGATATTTTTTGCAGGTATAACTAATTAAACTTTTTGAACAAATGATGCCAAAAGAGATGAATTTTCTCAGAACTGTTTCTTTAAAGGTCGTTGTTGGAATGCTAGACTTAACTCACAGTTAGAATCCAACATGATGGCACGAAACTGATGACATTATACACATTTTTAACCTGTTGTAGATCGAAATTCCAAGACAGTTTGTAAATTGGCCAATTATTCAGTTACACGTTTGTTGTTTGTGTGCTGCACACAGCTGTCACATGAAACAGTGATGTAAGAATGAACAAATGAATGTTTCAGAGCCATGGCAATGTGCATTTCTCTGATGATGGGGTGCCTGGGCACGATAGTTGCCTCACTTTTGGTGTCGCTTGTCCTGGAAGTCAACTGCGGCTTCGTCTTCTTCATTCTCGGAGGAATTGTTATTGGTTAGTACTGCAGCATCAGGCCATACTCTTGGCAAACTGCACCTAACTTGAACTATTCTGTGATGCTTGACATCTGTATGCAGCACCTTCAGTGCTGCAGTTGTTTTTACTTATTTGAAAAACTTCTAATAAATGGTATGCTGTGCTTAATATTGTTCCTATAAATGCTAATTAGCTAACAATAAATTCTGTTCTATTTGTTATTATAAGAGTTGGTACAAAAAACAATGAATCAGTCGCATTTCTCCCATAATTTTCATATCTTATTCAGAAATTGTATTACCAGCAACTGTATAACTTATCCTTCATTTAGAGGCTAGAACTATAATGTTTTGACATTGGCGTGAGCTAAGCCAAGCTCACCAAGCTTTATTATGACATATTAACTCACGACACCACTTGTGACCACTGCTCCATACATTGCAAGCACTTGTGCTCTTAAAAATTTTTCATTGGAAAAAAAGTGTCAGTGTAAGTTGCAAAATCATAAAACCAGAAGCATTGTTGATATCCTATAGAGAGGATGTGAGATTTTATCACTAACAGCTCTGTGTTGTTCATGCCTTTAGGTATCAAAATTAATTTTAGCCCACAGTGAGATTTCCTGTCTGTTACCAAGACTCATTTTCCATGAGTAAAGTCAAATGGTAACTAAACTTTCAAACGACACCATATTTACCAGCACATCTTATAATCTTGCATATTTTATGCACTCAATATTTTCACTTCCAAATTCAGGGGAAAAAATATTTCACTGTGTATCGTTATGCATATGGGAGTTTCAATATGTGACAATGAGATGATGGGGTGATGAAGCATATTTACGGGTAGGCATTGTCATTCAGTCAAAACTGTTCAGGTTTTTATTTTCTTGTTCATCATTGCACAAGAAGACAAGGAGTCTGGCTTCACCTCAGGTTCCTGGAATTGTTTCGACAAAAAACCCTTTGTTTACTTCTCTCTTCCTTAGACATGGCAACATTCCTCCCTCTCCATGATGGCTCCCATGCACATGCATAGACACAGAAAAAGAGGAAAATAGTGAAAAAGAAGGGGAGGGGGAAGTTTTTGTCAGTAGGAGGTCTTTTGAGTTAGAATCAAAGGGGGTAATAAAGGGGGAAGACCATTAGAGTGCGGCAACTGTCCCTTGCTGCCACTGCCTCCATCTCCAGCATTGGCTAAAGGGGCAAGATGTAAAAATAAAAGTTTGAGAGGACAGCCTGGTGCCATTGCATCTGTCTCCCTCTTACTACCTCACTCAACCTGCTTTCTTTGTCTCAGTCTCCCTCTCGCTACCTCTTGCTTAGCATTGGCATTTTACTACAAAGAAACATGAGACTACCTCTTCTATCTCATCACAGCTCATATGCAAACAACTTCCTGTTGAAAATAGTTATTTTAATATAGTTATAGATGTAATAAGTCCATAAAAACAAACAAAAAACTTTGCATACCTTATGCACCCCATCTTTTGAACTCAAGAAAATAGTAATAAAAAATGCCTAAGATAAAGGAGTGAATATGGAAACCTCTTAATGTCCCCTGTTGAGCTGCAGCATTTTAGGGCTGCTTCAGAAATTATGTACACACATCTCCTAACTAAAATTTGTACCTGCACTGACTACAGTCAATGCTCAACAAAACAAATCAATAATAACACTTCCCCTTCTTTGGGAAACCATCAAAAATTTGCTTAAAGATGGAAAAATTTGAAGGCAATGGGTTGAAAAATATGTTT
Source organism: Clitarchus hookeri (assembly GCA_002778355.1). Taxonomy (NCBI): domain Eukaryota; kingdom Metazoa; phylum Arthropoda; class Insecta; order Phasmatodea; family Phasmatidae; genus Clitarchus; species Clitarchus hookeri. The sequence continues at coordinate 183,666 of NQII01004206.1, forward strand.
GTTGCATTTATTTTGGTTGTAGACTATTGCGATTCTCTTTGCCACTACAAAATAACTCAGAAGAGGGAAAGATCTAAAAATAGACACAACTCACTAACACAGGACTGTCCGCCCTTCCATCAAAGTCACCAGTGTTTATCCACACTCGCCTGCCGGCACTCAAGTTACATGCCACAATTGACAAGATGTATAATAGGGTGGAGTGAAATTTTTTTTTTTCGATCATTGTAATGGAATACCCGGGGAAAGTTGTGGGTAGGCTTCGTAAGTAATAGCGTAAAATATTTTCTCTCTAGTCTATGGATAAGAGGTGCCCCGAGAATTTTAAAATTTCAGATTTTTTGTTAAAATCAGCAGGTACCTTAATGTTTGTAAAATCTAATACAGCAATTTAATTTTAATAGAATAGCTTGAATAATTAAGGAAAATAGCCCTTACGTCTAACACATTTTTTTAAAAAATGATTCAAACTCTTCTTGCGGTGCCCCAGTAGCACAAAAAACTCAGTAAAAGCAATCAATTCTAAGTTTTCTCATCTGGGGTTATGTGCTATTATTTCGAATAAAANATGCTTTCTAGTTCTCTGTATTGTGTGTTGCTTAGCAAAACAACAAGCGCCCCCCCCCCCTATTTTTTTTCCTCAGCCACCCGCACATGCCTTGCAGCGAGTGACCGAGCGCTCGCTTACTTCAGTTCTCGGAAAATAACAGCAGCGAGTGGACGTACGTTGACGTGTTTCAAATTATAAGTTTTTAGTCTGCGATCTATTTCTCACTATTGTTTTAAGACCATGGCTCAAATAAAAACGAGGAAGACCACGATTTGTCCTGTTTTTGGAACGCCAGAAAATTTTAATTATTGTGTTTTGCCGACTTATTGTGATGTCATGAAACAGTACATGTGGTCAAAAACGAATTAAAACCTAACTCAAAAACAAAACAACCGACGGTCGGAGAAATTTCTGAGATAGTTGCCACCAAATTTGAGGAAATTTGGCTTAAAGCGTCCATCCCAACAGTGATACATAAACGAGTGTCGCAGATCATTCGCTCTTATCATGATAAGTATAGAAACATCATGAAACCGTACTTGAAACGCCAGGCGAATGAAAAATACAAATACAAACTTCAGAAATTTAAAGAAGATTCAAACAAACTATTTGATATTTGTTCTTGCAAATGCACGCTTTTTGAAAATTGTAGCTGTGAAAAAAAACGCAGAGTTCCACAACAAGAAAGAAAATTCTTGATAGATCAAAGAACAAAGAGGAAAATGATTATCGGTTCGGTCGATTTGGCTGTGACAAAAAGTCAAACTAAAAAGCAAGATAGAAAAGCAAGAGAAAATGCCCAAACTCAGGTGAGTTCTGATTTACAGCAGCCTTCATGTTCTTATCATGAGCCTCTGCCTTTATTAGAAGAAGTGATGGAAACAGATTCATCAGAACCAGGTACCTCCTCTCAGATGACTCAAATAGAAGCAGCAATAGTAAATCCATGCCCAGCGAAGCTACAGTCTGAAAATCTTAATATTTCTAAACCTCAACGAAAACAAATGCGATTACAGCTGCCTTCCCTTGCTCTGGCATGTGACCGTACTGGAGTCTCTGATAGATCCGCTGTAATTATAGCATCTGCTGTTCTAAAAGATGTCGGAATAATTAAAAAAGAGGATAATAGCTGCGTTATAGACTGTTCAAAAATTTGACGTGAAAGAACTAAATGCGGGGTCAATTACAACAAAAAGATTGCTCGGAGCCTTTGGTGGGGCTGTATTTCGACGGTAGAAAGGACAAAACTTTATCACAGGAAAAGATTGGATTTAAGTATCACCGGAGGAGTAAGATGGAAGAGCACTATGTTCTTGTAGCAGAACCAGGACATAATTATTACGGCCATGTAGTATGTGATTCAGGGGCGGCTGAAAACATAAAAACATGCATTACAAAGTGTTTAAATGATAAATTAGAAAATTATCGGCTATTGGCTGCAATGGCACTGTCGTCAACACTGGGTCAAAGGGAGGGGTAGTTCATCGCTTGGAGGTCGAGCTCGGTAGACCACTACAGTGGTTTATTTGTCAGTTGCATTCAAATGAGCTCCCTTTGCGGCACTTAGTTCAACATTTAGATGGCCAGACGACGGGTCCGCGTTGTTTCTCGGGTCCAATAGGAAAGAAATTACAATGTTGCGAAAATCTTCCTGTTGTAGACTTTGTAGTAATTCCTGAGACATTGCCTAGAATTACAAATGAAAATGATCTAAGTACGGACCAAAAGTACCTCCTTCACATGATGGAAGCAACTGCGACGGGAAAATGCTCCCTCGATTTAGCAAACAGACAACCAGGTCAACTTTCGCATTCAAGGTGGCTTACAACAGCGAATAGAATTTTACGCTTATATGTTGCTACCACAAATCCTTGTCAAAATTTAAAAACATTGGCAATATTTGTAATGACAGTATATGGACCAACCTGGTTTGACATAAAGTCGAATTCATCGTGCCTGAAAGGAGCATTTCACTTATGGATACTGATCAAAAGGAGTCGTTATCTTAGTGAAGACTTAAAGAAATTGATCGAGCCAGTAATCCAAAGGAATGGCTATTTTGGGCATCCTGAAAATATTCTGTTATGTATGCTAGGTGACAACAAAAAGTTCGTCAGAGAACTAGCTTATCGCCGGATATTAAAACTAAGGTCGCAGCCTAAACTTCCGGGGATTTGGAAGTTTGCGATACCATCATTTAATGTTGAGGCATCCGACTACACTGATCTAATTGATTGGCAGAATTTAAACGTCTGTGAACCACCTTTGACCGCAAATTATTGGACCGAAAGATTAAAAGAAATAGTCGAGAATGGCTTTGGTACAGACGATAAAATTCCTTTGTTCCCCTGTCACACTCAAGCGGTAGAGTGGTGCATCAAGTTGGTGACTGAGGCATCAGAAGCTGTTTGCGGACAGGAAGCAAGGGACGGTTTCATCAGAGGAAGACTTGAGTCGCACAAGAACATGCCTTCATTCGAAACAAAAAAGGAATATTCAATTTAATTAGCATTACATTACAGGATTATTATTGCTAACAACTCTGGAGAAATTAAAATTGTATCACTTTTTTTTATAAATAAATATGTTTTTTCTTTTAATTTACAGTTTTATTTATTAACTGTCAGTAAAATTAAGTTAAACACAGAATAAAAATTAGTTGACACCTAAGAGAATACAAAGTAAATATTGAGTTTAATGTAAATTTTTAGGAATTTGGGGCCCTTGGGGGCACTTTAAAAATATTTCTAACAGCTACTTATTGTCTTTTCAATTAATATTTAGATTCGTCCTGGTAGTTTTGTACATATTCCATTATAATATGTTAAAAAACTAATTTTTTAAACATCTTTGATAAATGGTCAGAAAATCAGCAATTTTGCAAAATGTCAGGTATCGGGGGCACCTCAATCCCTTCACGTAGATAACTCTAATTTGGTATGTTTTCATATCAACTATAGACACAACTTTTGCAACTATTCCATTTTGATAAGAGTATTTTTTTTTTTTTTTTCACCTAACAAGTTTACTCCACCCTAATGTATAATAATAAAAACACTGGACTGAACTTCTGAAAGGAGGTATAAAGACTCTCTTTCTTTGACATGGCTGTGAGCACTTGGTTTCCTAGTGTATGTACATGGGTAACTCAGATTCACTGCAACAGCAAAACCACACTAGTTATAACTGCATTAGGGCCTTTTGCCACCTTATATCACCTGTTTGTAAAGTGCAGGCAATGGACCTGTAGTAATAAGTTAGCATTTAAATAATAAATCCTCTGATTTTCCTTTAGGAAGCCAGTGAAAATGGAGCATTTGCACATTAAACACAGTTGCTCGGTGCACTGTGTTTAGGCTTTTTTTGCGACAAGGGGAGGACCTATACACCTATTTAGGGTATAATTTCTCATAGAAAACATCAAAATATTAAAATTAATTAAAATATATAAAAGGACAGGAATTTAAGTATTTACCGTGTAGTACTTGTTGACACGTACACACACACACAAAGAAAGACAACACATTTTCAACGCGGTTGCACAATCGCTATGTTTCGCTGGCTAGGCCTGCTTCATCAGGTGGCTAGGTGTGTCCTACAACTCGCCGCCTGATGAAGCTGGCCTAACCAGCAAAATTTAGCGATCGCGCAACCACGTGGAAAATATGTCGTCCTTCTTTGTGTGGTGTGCCTGTCGGCAAGTACTACACTGCGAGTACTTGAATTCCTGTCTTTTTATATATTTTTGGTAGCCTAGGAGCCTACTTGCAACTATAAAATAAATTAATGTTTCTTTAAAACAAAATGTTATTTTTGCTTTAGAAACTATTGAACATGGACCAAATTTTTAAGTTTTTGGTTGTCAAAAATTTATTAAAGTAAGTCAAATTTGGTTTAAATGGCCTATGCAAAATTTTTACGCAATTTTTGCATACAAGGATTGGAAGTGGGTCCGAATCTGTCCAAATTCAAATAACAACCACTTCAAAATAGCAACTTTTTTTCTTGGGAACCGTGAAATGTTGTAATTTTGAGAGTGTGGATACGAATATCACGGATAAGATTTACAATTTCGCCATTAAATTATTATTTTGATTGCTCTTAAGTGTCCCTAAGGATTGTATGGATAGTCTGGTTCCAATAAACTATTATAAATTTACAATTTAAATTTTAAATTTATTGACACATGTTGGATGAACTTTAAAAATTACGTGTGTATGTTTTCCAGTGTGCGGTTTTCTTTCTCTTCTCCTGCCTGCTCATTCAACATCACTGCCACCAACTCTGATGACATGATACATCGCAGACTTCTGTTGAAATTACTTTTTACGGAAGTAAAGAAGTAATGTGTGGCTACAATAAAAATACTTTCAACCTCTCATTACTTATAAATGTATTTGCAAGTGAATTATTTACAGTCCAGAAACCAACCATGAATAGAGAAACAAAGCAATTAAAAAAAGCTGAATGTCATGATGGAAAAACCTACTAAGAAATGCCAGGAGCTAAAATATTTTATGAATGCAATTGTTGCATGTAATTAAATTCAGGTAGTTTCAAACATTTCCTCACTGGCTGTTTAAGAGCCAGAGAATAAATTTTAAAAACGGTTGTCAGTAGAAATGATGAAAAATTATTTATAACCAGTGTACATATCTGCAACACGTTTCTGTGTTTATTTTGTTAAATTTTCTAAGTTATACTTCTCTTGGCGCGTTGAGGGTAAAAGTTTAGTGTGTAACGGAAGTTGCGTGCGCACAGTATCACAAAATTTGACAGTGAACGTGGTAGGGGTATGACCCAATGTGCATGCGCATATAGTTGCACGTGCACAACAGTGAACGTGGTAGGGGTATGATCCAATGCGCATGCACGTATAGTTACACGTGCATTGTAACAAAATTTGACAGTTAATGTGGTAGGGGTATGTACCAACGTACATGCGCGTATCGTCTAGCTATATACAAACGCAAGGTATACAACATAGCACGTGGTTGTATTTAAAACCGACAGAAAATCAGTTTATGTAATAAACAAATTGAAAAACATTTAATTTATAAAGTTTGAATTTAATTATGATATGGGACAAGATCTGAATGAATATAAGCGGGAAATGGTAACATACGTAATAAAATTTTATTGTAGTCACGCCAAAGAAGTATAACTTCTAACGCGTGTACGTAAGCACACGCACCCATTATTTGTTTTTTAAGTTCAGTAATTTATGTCAACAAATGTTTGAAATAAAATATTTCTGCCTGTTGTACACAATTTCTTGAACACTGAATTAATATTTAGAAATGTGTGAATTCTTTATTTTGCATCATACAGCAAAACTTACTCAAAAAGTTCCAGTGTACATAACATGTTTTTGTCTTCTTCTAAATAAAACATACAAGTGTCCAGTCCTGCCATTTTCTCCACAAGACATCTCATAACATTTCTCGTGTAAACAGTTGCTGCAAGAATGTCCTCTCCTGCATATAACATCATCTTTGGATGTATCTGCGTGCATTTGACCGAGCTCATTCCTGTTAATGTTTTCATTTTTTGTCTAGAAACAGGTTGGGTAGAGGTCAAAAGAAGGTAAATTACTTTTCCTTCCTTTGTATATACAAAAGGAGGGAAATGGAACAAGTGAGTGAGAGTGAGTGAGTCGTATTCCTTTCTTCCCTTTTAATTCATTATTCACTCCTCCTCTTAAGCTTGGTTGGCTATTCTCCAGAAAACAGTCAGTGCTCATGATGAGAGAATATAATAGAACTGCAGGAAATGGTGCTGCACAATAAATCTCAGTTATAATGATAATGTGATAAATGTTCATGCTGCCATCAGTTGTTATAACACAGTTCAACTGTATACATAATAGATGTATGAGAATATTCAAAAACTTGAATACTTGTGAATAGTAATTTACAAATTATTCGCATTTGAACTCCAAATATCTTATGCAAAAATTGTCAATAATTTACATTCCCATTTGAAGTAATTATTTGCTTGACTTTTTATGCCTACTCATTTGAAGTTGTTCATTTAAACTTTCATTCCATAGTTACTGATCATAACAAGTAGTTTTTTTTTTTATTCTTTTGCCAATTTATGCAGTGGCGAATCAACTATATCAGATCCCAACTAGGTTATTTCCGTTGGTATGTTATTTAATAACTCATTTAAAAACGTGACAAAACCAAAATTATTAAGAAAAAAAATTATACACATTTATTTTTACTCTAATATTTATGGAAATATGGCATTTTTCTTTTTTATTGTTTGCAGCCAAATAAATAGGCATGTAAAGGTTATGTTACTGCGATTGTACACTACAAAACAAAAAATTTTACGCATGACGCGTACTGACGTGCGCGCAAAACTTTGCCTCATCTTCACGTCACCCCAGGTGGGGTTTGAAACATGAACAAATTGCTACCAGAGCCTACCAGCATGCCCCTAGGCAAGGGGCACCCACGGACACGTCAGCCAAGATCGTTTTCACCTTTACATCAGACGTTAAGCAGCCCCGCAAGGCAGGGAAGCCTGCTTCCAGCGCAGCCTGAGAGATGGCACCAGAGTATGGCTCCATCTACAGAGGGAGGAGCTACCCCACCAACCCCCAAGAGCAGGTGGATATATGTCTCTGCACCGCCGCAGAACGGCAGTTCATTCTCCACAGCTCGCTCCACCACCTCGTGTGCTGGAGCTCTCTGCAGGTACGATGTGTCCTCACGTATGACCACGGCTACCTACCAGAAACTTTCTGGACCTTCACCAGCAGCCCCCGAAGAAGTCTTCATCCCCTTAACACTCGCTACCCTTCTAGTAGTGACACCCGAGTCCTTTCTGGACAACAGTATCGAGTTAGTTAGGGTCAGTTAGTATTATAGCTACCTAGCTGCATCTGCTCGTCTAAGTTTAGACCCAGCTCCCCTTCATCTGGTATTATAGTAGTGTACTTCCTTTACAGTATCGAGTTAGTTAGGGTCAGTTAGTATTATAGCTACCTAGCTGCATCTGCTCGTCTAAGTTTAGACCCAGCTCCCCTTCATCTGGTATTATAGTAGTGTACTTCCTTTACAGTTTCTTGTTAGTTAGGAGTTAGTGTCTATACCTCACGGGAATAAACACGTCATTGTATCTAACCTCCGAGTATTTATTTATAGGGTGACTGTGCCTCTAATCCCATTAGACGTCAGCCCACCAGCGAAAAGCAGGAGACCGTGTCATTACAATACATTTGCCGAACCTAGAGTAGGACTTCGGGCTCCCTTAACCGGGTGCACGTACGTCTCAAACAGATCCATTAGACGGCCACCCATACTGTGGAGCAGGTACAAGGTACCTGGTGCACACACATGGTAGAGCCACCACCACTAAGAACTCAATCCACAAGGTGGCTAGTCAGCCAGCCCAGCCAATTCACTCCAGTTCCTGTAAAGTACGCCATTGTGCCCAGTATACTTTGACTGTTGCGCTCAGGTTGGATATCTCTTCGCATTTTGGCAGACAGCCAGCTTCTTTCCATTATAGTAATGGATGCAAAGGGTGATCATTCAGCTGATCTTTCCTAATACCACCATCACTCCAGGTAGTTGACCCATCACAAGCTAAAAGAACCTTGAATTCTTGACCTCCGTGCCTTTAGTGATTCGCCACTCTTTTCTTTAATGGCGTTCACAATGACGACAGAATGGCTCACATGGCCTCCTAGAAAGTGCATCTACTGTAGTCAAAGACAGTAGAACCCGCTTATAAGGTTCCTGTTTAAAGGGTTTTCCTGTCTATAATGCAGGATTTTTCTGGTCCCGAATGTTTCTCCCTAAGAACAATAATAAACATTCCCGAAAATGTTTTAATTTTCCCGCGAATAATACAAACAGTTTCTGATTCTTTAATTTTTTTCTTGTCACCAAACCATTTCACATAACTTCAATTCACAATGGAAAGTATTTCGTTACAAATTCACATGTTTGGTTTACATTAGGGCGGTATTTTCTTTATTCATAAACGCCATTGAAGATGCTCAACTTACACTGTTTTTCAAGTAAAGTTTATAGTTTTTATCCCAAGCTCCACCCTGCTGAGATAATCTACCAGCTTGACATTGACGAGGGTCCGTCGGCTAGCAAGGGGCGAGGGTGAGTGGTTTTTACAGCTGCCTGCTTTCCTTTCTCTCTTTCTCTCTTTCTATCACTTGTTAGGCGAACAAGACGTCATGCCTAATAGATGTCAAGATATCATGTTTAATAAGGCGATGACCGACATAACAAAAATACAGTGTGGATTTTCTGTCTCGAAAAATTAATGTTTCTTTGCCTTTCTAATTTTGACATATTTACAATGTCATAATTTATCACATGCGGGAGTTGGGCTAACGTACGTACCATCCCACAGGTTATACGTCTTTTTGGAAGAACTACACAATTCCCAATTCCCTTGTATGCAGTGAAAGTGGCTCAACTCTCTTGCTCTGAGGCCCTAATGCCGCCACCACCACCACCACCACCACCCAGCAAGTTTAATCTAGCCTGAAATTGACAAGTGTCCTTGGAGGAGGAAAGGGAAGAGGCCAAATGTTGATAGCTATCCATTGAAAGCACTGTGCGGTGGTGGTGCAAAGTTTGTAGGTATCTAAATGTATAATGATTACTTTCTTGCAGATTTTGATATTTCAGTTTTTCAGCAGTGCAAGATTAGGATATGTTTTATTCCATTACTCAGTGTCTAGTAGGCATACATTTTTTTGGCAGTAACAGTACAAATGTGTTGAATACACTTGAAAACTGTAGCCCACTACAAATTAATATATATATTTTTTAACCCTTTGACTTTGATTGTTTTTGAAATTCCTTCTCATGATGCAAGCTTTGTTTGACTTTGCTTCACATTTAAAAAACGACATTCGCACATGCCTAGTTAATATTTACGTAATCTTTTAATGTTTATGCAGTGAAAATTAATTCGTCCTTGAAACAATTTTTGTGAAAAATTTAAATGACTGCCTCTAAGAAAAGACCTAAATTTTCATTAGTTGAAAAGTTAAACGTAATCAAGCACGTGAACCGTAATCCCGGTAGAACACGCACAGCAATTCCTCGGAATTTGGAAATCCCAGTGACTACTCTGAACCGAATCATTGTTGCAACAGGAGACAAACTTCCATGAAAGATTTTATGTTACGTATTTTGCTTGTAGACAATTTTGTGTGCTTTGGTACCAGGAGACAAACTGCCACGAACAATTGTGCTTGTTTTGCATGTACAGTAATCTTTTGCCCATTTACTAATTATATAATTTTGCCACCAGGAGATAAAATTTCATAAAAGATTATGTATTTAAAAAAAAAAATTTTCTTTGCTCATTTTATAAAGTTGTGTGTATATTACGGTGCATAATTTAATATCTTTTGGTGTCCAGGTTCTTAAATTTTTGTGTTTCCCTGCTTGTAGTGTCACTTTCTTGTGGACCCCTGAAGAACCTTAGAAGACGGTTCCACTGTAGCACCATTCCATACTGCCATCGGGCAATAGCTG
>NQII01004206.1:193751-216214 GCA_002778355.1 Clitarchus hookeri
GAGGATGTCTGGTCTTACTACTATTATGGTCACTCCAGTGTCGACGATCATCTGGCAAGGAATGTCATTCAGGCTCCCCTCCACCATCATTGCATTCTAATCCTGTTTCACAGAAGTAATGAACAATAACAAATAAATTTGGAATAATGAATATCCCCTAAAAACAAATTAAATCTAACTTACACATGATCTCTATGTCAATAAACTAGTAAAATATCCTAATATTATACTGCACTTTGTTTAAATCATATAATAAAGCTTAATTTTGAAATTATATTAAATTAATTGTCACCCTAAGTAAATACTCTGTAATCACAGAAGAATATAATATCTGGAACCAAAGTTAAATATAACACTTAAAACTGCAATGTTACATAACCATCCCTCGGATTTGGAACAAATTTTACAAATTCGGTACAAACCTTAAATAAACCATAATTCACTAGAATTGCTGCAACATGTTTTTTACATTTAAATTCAAGAAAGTTTAGAAAAAAAAACACATGCTAGCACGCACAGAGAGAGAGAGCGATATATATATATGATGTATCAGTACAGCGGTTACAAACTTTCAGGAGAGATAGAGTGCACCTAGCCGATCGGAAATCACATAGCAATGCATGGTCGTACACCAGCCAAAGACGTCCCAGCATTTTTCCTGTACTAAGAAAATAAACATGTTTTCTCACCCTGTTCGTGTCCTTCCTTTCTTGTGTTTTGTGTCGTCACTAACGCGCCAGGAAAGCGTTTCCGACCATGCATTGATATGTGATTTCCGATCGTCTAGATGTACTCTATCTCTCCTGAAAGTTTGTAACCGCTTTACTGATACACAGTGTGTATATATATAAAATGTTACAATATTACAACAGCACATCAACATGAAAACAAAACAATGACTTACAATATTTTCCATGTGATTCATTAAATTGTTTTCTTTTTCACGAAAATCTTTTTTTCTGCTCATCAATTCACTATCATTATCTATTTGATAACAATTCAATCTCTTCTTAACCATTTAGTTGTACATAATTTATAGCCATCTCCTTGCACAACACATCATACCATTATTTTATATAACCTATAAACAATAGAATTTGTGTTAATACAATAAAATATCATTAAATTTTAATTGCTGTCTGCAAACATTTCTTTTACTCATTTCAATCCTTAATTACTGGGTGCTTTTCCCCAATTGTTTACCTTTCATTAAAAAAAAATTATTACCACAATTGTAATAATTATTTTTCTGGAAATTCTAAATTTATATATGTACATACCGTTGAATATCACAATCAGTTCTACCCTACGCATATGTACCTTCATATATTAAAATTTATATTCATTCTGTAGCCAATGTGTCACATGGCCCTTTGACAATTTTGTTTTGTTACTTTCGTTTGTGTACCCAATCATAACAACATAATATGAATACATTTTTACTTTCATTTTGATTCATGTTTTCTTTAATCATTTCTCTATGGTTATTTGACTTTAATTTCTGTTCTACTTATTGCAACCTAGAATCTTTGTTTTTTTTTATTGTTTTCTTACTAAGACATTTCTTATAAGTGTGTATAACCAAATATNCTTTAATCATTTCTCTATGGTTATTTGACTTTAATTTCTGTTCTACTTATTGCAACCTAGAATCTTTGTTTTTTTTATTGTTTTCTTACTAAGACATTTCTTATAAGTGTGTATAACCAAATCTTCCCTTACATAAAAATTACCTCAATTATATTTTACAATTTTTTACTCAATTAAATTTATTATCTTTCTTACATTGGTATTTAATATAAAAAAATATATACAAAATAATACTTTATTTTCTATCCCAATTTACATACTGTCTGTATTTATTACTTAGTTTTCTTTCTTTTCCTTTTGCTTCCTCCCATTCTCACTTTGTTTCTCCCTTTCCTTTCTTTATTCCTCACTACCTTCCCCGTACAGTACTTCATCATTAGTTTTATTTTCCCTACTGACTTAACTTCACCCTTCTTTTTTCTTTTCCTCAATTTTTTCCTGTCTTTGCGTGCCCCAGCAACCTTACTTAGCCCCTACAGTTTTCTTCAATCTTACCCTACTTTTGCATGTTTGTGTTTCATCTGCCCCACCCCCCCCACCGCCGAAATAATTTTTTCTTTCTTTTCTTTTTCCTAACTGCTTTTTTTAACTTTGTGTACATTCAAAGTTTACCCATCCCATTTTCTTACTTCTTACCTTATTTTTGAATTGTTGTTCATTTGACCCCCCCAACCCCCTCAATGAGTTCAACTTTCCTTTACCCTCGTTTATGTATTTTATAGGTATCCTGATTATTTCCAAAATTTATTTCTACCACCCTTTCAAAAGCAAGATACCCATTTGTACACAAAATACAAAATTACCCATTTCATAATCTTTACCTTTCCCTTCCCTCTCTTGTTCATTTACTTTAACCCCATTCTGTTGTTAAATTTGTGTGCATTGTAAATTTTTTTTCCACCCTCTATGATTTTGTTTACTAATTTACAAAATTATTTCCAAATGATTAAATCCTGTTTTCATTTCTTTCAGTATGCGGTCACAATCTGTGTGCATATTTTCTTGCATTGTTTCAATTTTTTCTAAGGTTTGAATTTTTTCTTTATGACGTCACTATCTGTTTGTTATGCAGGAAAAAAATGCAAACTCAAAGCTTTTTCCATACTAAGTGATTGCTTTTCTATTGTAGTTTCATGAATTGCCTTGTTCCCTAATCCTAAAAAATTGGTTTTCTCTTCCTTCTTATCACTCATTAAAAAAAAAAAACAATTTTTGTCACAAGTAGGTACTTACAAAATTTTCTCTTCTAACCTGCAAAACATAAAAAAATATTTTTTCCTTATCCCGCATTTGTGTTTCACGTAAAACTGCTCCCACAATGTCCCTCGGTGTGGAAAATTATTTACCGCATCTGCAGACGTATTGAAGATGTTCTCAGCATAAATCGGGCACTGCATCTTAGTACTCATATAGTCTACAGATGTTGCCAAAACTCCTTCCCCAGTATGGTCATTCACTTTGCCGAAGTCCGCCGCTTCCAAAGATCTTAGATGCAGAAATTCGCTCTTCAGCCACACGTATGGGTCACCAGGTGTAACATTTTAAACTGCAAACAATGGACTGTCTTGTGGGTGCCTTTTTTTTCTCGGTGGGTGGGATACTTTCTGGGAAGTGGTGCTCTGTCAATTGAAGATGATTAGGTGTTGTCCCTGGCCGACCTCCTCGAGATGAAAATTTGTGAGGATGATACTTCTCGAACATCGTTTCGACCAAAAGAAGCCAGTACTAAAGAGGAGCAAGGCATCCTCCAGCTTTGATGTACAAATAAATGAATTCCATAAAGCCTGTTCAAGCAGGTGGAAAAATATTTTTTTGCAAAATTTCTTTTCCCTTTTCCTTGGAATAGGGTAGTTAGCCAAGTGCTGGTCTACCCTGTCAACCACCCCCCATTGTACGGTTGTAGTCTACAGCTAACTTAGGCTTCTTCACTGTGATATTTCTTTTTTTTTGCATCGACCATTTCATGGTTGTGGTTGGTTGAGAGTAAGCATACGTCTTTTTTGTCTTTCCAGCGCAAAACAGTGACCATCCCACGCTGTGCTGCAACAATTTCACCCTGCTTTAGTTTGCCCTGGTTCTTCTTGTATTGTACCCACCCAAGCCTTCCTTTATAAAGCATAAGGCTTCCATCGATGGTGACATCCTTGTCTGGCGTATAGAGAAACAGGAATTTTTGTTCAAGTGATTCAGAACAGACCAAATTTTGTTCCATTTTGGACAAGGATACTGTTCTGGATTGTAAGTTACATTATTAGAGAAGTGAAGGAACTTCTTCAGCAAAACAAATCTTCGGTAAGATATAATTTGTGGGAAGATCGGTGTGATCCCGAACCCCATTCTTTATGGTTGACCACCACTGAGACCTGGGAGAAGGGGTCGTTGATTCACTTTGTATAAATTGTTCTGCATATAAGTTTGTCTCCCTGGTAATCAAACTTATAAAGCTCTCATCAAAGATTTGCTCAAAAAACTGCAAAATGTCTTTAGATGCATCACCATAAAAATATATTTTCAGTTCTGATAAAAATGTGAATCTAGGAGGAGATGATGGTAACTCACCTGCGTTATTTATCTCACAACACATACANTCAGTTCTGATAAAAATGTGAATCTAGGAGGAGATGATGGTAACTCACCTGCGTTATTTATCTCACAACACATACGAACGAACCAAATCAAGTGTTTCAGCTTCTCTTTCCTCACTGCTTCCACTTGAAAATTATGATTCACTTCCCGAACTGCTAATTTCAAAATCGTTAGTGTCACTGTCACTTTCCATGGTAGTTATAATCAAATTTACAATTTATATCCAAAATGATACATAACTTTGCATTTAGAACTTATCCCTTTACGTTTNGTAGTTATAATCAAATTTACAATTTATATCCAAAATGATACATAACTTTGCATTTAGAACTTATCCCTTTACGTTTTCTAAAACTTAAAAAAATTAATTACTTTTGAAAACATTTTCGTATGAAAATATATAAAACAAAATCCATGCACTATGTACACAATTATTTGGAAACAGGACAGGATATAAAATGTTATAAATATACTTAATAAGAAAAATAACGAGGCAAGTACCACAGAATTCACGGCAATAATCAAAGTTATTTCTGCGAAAAGTAGTCTGTGACAGTTGTCATACCAGAGCTGCAATCTTCTATGGAAAAACCGTAGCAAATACGTGGCAACAGCTGCATGATAANGTGACAGTTGTCATACCAGAGCTGCAATCTTCTATGGAAAAACCGTAGCAAATACGTGGCAACAGCTGCATGATAATGTAATGTGATCTGTAGAGCTAATGTGCAACTAAACATTACTAATAACTGAATAACGTGCCGCTTCTTACTTCTAAGAGCCTATTTATGATTAAAAACATGTATGTGCGTTGCGCGCAATAATAAATAGTNGTGACAGTTGTCATACCAGAGCTGCAATCTTCTATGGAAAAACCGTAGCAAATACGTGGCAACAGCTGCATGATACTGTAATGTGATCTGTAGAGCTAATGTGTAACTAAACATTACTAATAACTGAATCACGTGCCGCTTCTTACTTCTAAGAGCCTATTTATGATTAAAAACATGTATGTGCGTTGCGCGCAATAATAAATAGTNACGTGCCGCTTCTTACTTCTAAGAGCCTATTTATGATTAAAAACATGTATGTGCGTTGCGCGCAATAATAAATAGTGTTATAAAAATACTTACTTTAAATTTTATAAGTTCATGCTAAATACAAAAATGTTTTTTTTCGTAAATCGATCAGGGCATCAAATACACTTGGAGCTTGGTATTATTGCATTTGGCTGCTATTTAGTGGTCAAAAATCAACAACCGTACAAAAGGACTGATCAGAGCTGCTCTCTGGTGGTGAACGCGTAAGATACTACCAAATAAACGAACAGAACAAGTTATCTCGGGATGTCAAAAATATTTTCAGCCAGCCCGAGATATCTCAGGCAAATGCATTCAGGGGTTAAAATAAAGGAATCATGCCTATACTTTTGATACCTGCACTAATATCATATGACTTTGACAGAAAGCTTAGTATGGGCCGATATCCGATACTAGTAGTTGGTATTGGAGCAGCCCTAGTAAATATATAATTTTTTTTTATATATACCAGTGTACAATTATATGTACTGGCAAATATAAAATGCAAAAGAGACCCTAAACCTAACAATTGGACAGAATCAGACTATCGGCCACAGTTGTTGGTTTCTGAGAAGCTCATAAACTTTAATTTTGAGAAAGTCCATCTCTGCTTGATATGTTGTAGATAGAGACGACAGTGGCTATTGATATAGTCCACAAAAATCAGAAAGGACTACCAAACATTTTCACAACATATACCATATGCTGAAGAAAGGTGATGCCAATTTTCCATAGACGACTTGTACTCACATTTAAGTGTAAGTATACATGGGATGTTTATCACCTCACCTCAACACAAAGCAATGTTTAACCAAGTAGACACCAGAAGCAGATGTGGAACAATTACGAAAACCAAGTCAGACATTGTTTTAGATTACAATTTCAAGAAAATAGGAGTTGATCACGCAGACCATATTTTGAATTAGATATTACGCTTTCCACAGGAAGTTTATGAAATTGCAGAATAAAGTCATTCTACCTGTTTTTTATGGCTGTAATCAGTTCATTTACTTTGTACACAAAGTCAAGAGCTGATAGTAGCAAGGTCCACTTAGTACGTAATTACATGAAAGCATTAGGTGTAATAATATAGTGTAGAAGTCGGTAGCATGTTGTGAAGGACAGTGGCAGAAAGACGGAAGCTGAGAGGCTTGAGAAGACTATCCAAGAGTAATACAGGATCTGTAATAATTATGCACATACTTTGAAGTAACATTTGACTTTAATGCCTANAAGACTATCCAAGAGTAATACAGGATCTGTAATAATTATGCACATACTTTGAAGTAACATTTGACTTTAATGCCTATCCGCCTGACTGAGACATAGAAATTGCAATGAACCAGTGAAAATAATTTTTCACCTGTCCATTGAGCAGGTAATAAAAATGGCAGGAGAACTGGACACCATATTTACTTGCATATACTGTGCATAATTTCATCAGGTGGCGTGGTATCTTCCGGGAGATCACTCATATTTCACATAGTTTACAACGTTTTNCACCATATTTACTTGCATATACTGTGCATAATTTCATCAGGTGGCGTGGTATCTTCCGGGAGATCACTCATATTTCACATAGTTTACAACGTTTTCGTCTCACAATACAAATGCTGCATTTTAACTTCCTGTAATTTTTGTGATTATATAGCAGCAGTGTGCTTACCTTCCGTGTGCCTTCAACNAAGACTATCCAAGAGTAATACAGGATCTGTAATAATTATGCACATACTTTGAAGTAACATTTGACTTTAATGCCTGAGACAGATAGAAATTGCAATGAACCAGTGAAAATAATTTTTCACCTGTCCATTGAGCAGGTAATAAAAATGGCAGGAGAACTGGATACCATATTTACTTGCATATACTGTGCATAATTTCATCAGGTGGCGTGGTATCTTCTGGGAGATCACTCATATTTCACATAGTTAACAACGTTTTTGTCTCACAATACAAATGCTGCATTTGAACTTCCTGTAATTTTTGTGATTATATAGCAGCAGTGTGCTTACCTTCCGTGTGCCTTCAAGCCTACACCTCAACACAAGCAAGCATATCAGATGTCTTGTCAGTGGTCATGTGCTGTATATATGGTTGCCTTATGCGTTTGTTGTTTCCTGAACCGTACCAATAATTTTCCATAGTACTGCATTGTGAATGTTATAATTATGTGAAATATCTGCAATCAAAGAAATTCCATCCATTTCAAGCACCATATTATGCAAAGACTAAAGAGGAAACGTATGCTTGTGCTGATGAGAGTGACAGCGATAAAGAAAGAACATGATGGAAAATTAAATGACAGTAGAATAAGTTTAAGTCAATTTCCTATACATTCATTTACAGTGTGACAACAATGTAAAGAATAATGACGATTTTTAGGAACCTATCCCTCAGACAGACACTAAAGTGTTTAAAATCATTCCCTACTTTAAAGTATTATAAGTTAGTTTTATGTTTCATCCATCTGCATTACAATTTACTGATCCACACCATAGACCTGGATGTCTGTCCGCCGATCACATTATGTTTAAAATGACGTGCGCCATGACACTAACTCACTGGTGCCAACCGTGTCCACCTAAATATACATCCTATCATANGTGCGCCATGACACTAACTCACTGGTGCCAACCGTGTCCACCTAAATATACATCCTATCATATGCACAATGTCAGTACACAACACTCCTCCCCTCCAATTCACAACACAAATGCTAACTATTTACAATCCTAACTGGTACCCTCAGTCCTAAGGTATATAAATTAACAAATTTCTTTGGTTTGGTTTTGACACTGGTGGTTGTTGATTGTGTTGGAGCTGCTGTTGTCTCTCTCCTCATGTGGTAGTCCCGGGTCCTTCCTGAGGTGGTGGACCCTAGTTGTGTGGTGCTGCTACCTTCATCTCCAGAGCTGCTGCTACGTCTGTCACTGACACAGCTCCGGGTACTGCCAAAGGTGGTGGACTAAAGTTGTGAGCTGCTCTCATGTTCTCTGCAGACACAGACACATCCAAGGATGATGCCACATCAGCCGTTGACACTGCCACAGCTGATACGCTGTCCTGCGAGACCACTGAGAAACCCTTGAAGGGTGATTCTGACAACCACTGCTCTGGCCTTCCAGGAACACTGAAATTCTTGGAACCCCACCTGTAGTGTGTATTCGTTGATTTTCGAAAAACAATTTCTCTTACTCCATAGTCTTGGTAGGTACATCTCTGAATACATTCCTTTGTTGGCTGGACGGCGGATCAACCGGCCAACATTTTTCTGGTGAATCTGCCCCTCCTTGGCGATCAGCACTCCAGGGAGCCACTTGGGACCGGACCCATAGTTACGCAAAAGTAAGCGATCCCCTTCCGCGAAATGCGTTCCCCGTTTGTCACCTGTGTCAGTCGTCTCCACCCTTGAAGTGCTCGGCGTGCTGGGATGCAACCTGTCAAAAGTGGTTTTCAGTTCCATGCCCATCAACAATTCAGCTGGGAATTTCTGGGTTGTAGTTGTTGGTGTGGTACGTAGCGCAAAGCGTACTCTCTGCAGTCTTGTGTGCCAGTTTCCACATTGCAGTTTTTTAACTTAACCTTCACAATCTGCACTGTCAATNATCTGCATTACAATTTACTGATCCACACCATAGACCTGGATGTCTGTCCGCCGATCACATTATGTTTAAAATGACTGCGCCATGACACTAACTCACTGGTGCCAACCGTGTCCACTTAAATATACATCCTATCATATGCACAATGTCAGTACATAACACTCCTCCCCTCCAATTCACAACACAAATGCTAACTATTTACAATCTTAACTGGTACCCTCAGTCCTAAGGTATATAAATTAACAAATTTCTTTGGTTTGGTTTTGACACTGGTGGTTGCTGATTGTGTTGGAGCTGTTGTTGTCTCTCTCCTCATGTGGTAGTCCCGGGTTCTTCCTGAGGTGGTGGACCCTAGTTGTGTGGTGCTGCTACCTTCATCTCCAGAGCTGCTGCTACGTCTGTCACTGACACAGCTCCGGGTACTGCCAAAGGTGGTGGACTAAAGTTGTGAGCTGCTCTCATGTTCTCTGCAGACACAAGACACATCCAAGGATGATGCCACATCAGCCGTTGACACTGCCACAGCTGATACGCTGTCCTGCGAGACCACTGAGAAACCCTTGAAGGGTGATTCTGACAACCACTGCTCTGGCCTTCCAGGAACACTGAAATTCTTGGAACCCCACCTGTAGTGTGTATTCCTTGATTTTCGAAAAACTATTTCTCTTACTCCATAGTCTTGGTAGGTACGTCTCTGAATACATTCCTTTGTTGGCTGGACGGCGGATCAACCGGCCAACATTTTGCTGGTGAATCTGCTCTCTGTGATTTGAACATTGTACATTACTGGCCCCTCCTTGGCGATCAGCACTCCAGGGAGCCACTTGGGACCGGACCCATAGTTACGCAAAAGTAAGCGATCCCCTTCTGCGAAATGCCTTCCCTGTTTGTCCCCTGTGTCAGTCGTCTCCACCCTTGAAGTGCTCGGCGTGCTGGGATGCAACCTGTCAAAAGTGGTTTTTAGTTCCATGCCCATCAACAATTCAGCTGGGAATTTCTGGGTTGTAGTTGTTGGTGTGGTACGTAGCGCAAAGAGTACTCTCTGCAGTCTTGTGTGCCAGTTTCCACATTGCAGTTTTTTAACTTAACCTTCACAATCTGCACTGTCAATTCCGCTTGTCCATTGCGGAAGGATGATATGAAAGTGAATGTCTGCAGGCAATTCCATTCTTGTCCAAAAATCTTTTCATCTCACAAGATGCAAACGCTGACCCATTATCCGACACAACCATATTAGGCAATCCATGAATGCTGAACATGTCTCTCAGCTCACTCACTACCACCCCACTTGACATTGACGGCACCAATCGTACTTCCGGCCACTTTGAGTTCGCATCAATAACTAATAAAAATATTTTCCCATCAATGGTCCCGCAAAATCCATGTGTATGTGGGACTTTGGATTTTGGGAAATGGCTCACATCCTGTGCATTTTTGGTGGAGCCCAGCTCTCCCTGAGGCAGAGCTCACAGTGCCGAACCATCTTCTCAATGTCATCACTGAGTTTTGCCCACCATATGTAACTTCTAGCAAATACTTTTGAACGTACCACGCTACCACGCAAGGAATGGAGCAGAATCAATATCTCATCCTGCATCACCTCTGGAATAAAAACTCCAGTACCCCAGAGAAGGCAATCCCAGTATATAGACCATGCAACTTGTCTGTTTCAGTACAGTGATGCCTCTTCATTAGGCAGTTTTTCTGGCCACCCACGCAGTGTGAAATACTTCACTTGTCTCAGTACGTTATCGTTCTCTGTCAACTGGGTTACCATGTATGCATTTAGGAGTTCTTATGGCCTCTCCTCTAGTATCAGCACTTCTGTTGCGGTGGGTACCTCCATGGTGGGCACTGGTACTGGCAGTATGCTTAGAGCATCCGCATGTCCTATTTTGTTGCCAGGCTTGTAGACCAGCTGAAAATCATACATGCCCAATTGCAAACATCAATGGAGCATGCTGAGGGAAAGGATATCAGGAGTGGGCCGATGTGGGTTCAACAATTGCAACAAGGGCTTATGAGCAGTGATCNAATCATACATGCCCAATTGCAAACATCAATGGAGCATGCTGAGGGAAAGGATATCAGGAGTGGGCCGATGTGGGTTAAACAATTGCAACAAGGGCTTATGATCAGTGAAACACAGTAAATGGTCGACTGACCAAGTGCTAACGAAATTTGGTGATACCGAACATTACTACTAAAGCTTCCTTGTCTGTTTGGACATATTTACACTCATCTTATGTGGCATCCATGAAGCAAAAGCTACAGGACTTTCTTCCCCATTATCCATGGTGTGAGCTAAGACAGCCCTCCAAACTCTGAAGCATCACAGGTCAACACCACAGCTCTTTTGTGATCATAATGAACCACCACCATGCTTGCCTGCAGGAGTTCTTTTCCTTTCTGAAATGATACTTCACGTTGTTGGTCCCATGTCCATAAGGCCTCGTTGTCCAACAATCGATGTATAGGTTTCAGCATTGTTGCTTTGTCAGACAAAAACTTCTCATAGAAATTCAAGAGCCCAAGGAATGCTTGTAAATCGCGTTTGTTCTGCGGCGTTGGCGCTTGCCTCAACCTTCTCCTGTGTTGGATGGATGCCTCCCGCGTCAATCAGGTGCCATAAATATTTCACTTCTGTGGCTCCAAAAAACACATTTAGTCTTCTTTAATCTAGGTCCAGCTTTGTCTATTCTGGCAATGACCTCACGTACTCTTGCCTAATGCTTCTCCCTACTTGAACCAGGCACCAGAACATCATCTAACAATATTACAACCCCTGGTAATGTTGCCATCAGTCATTGGAAAATTGCTGAACCTCCACTTACTCCAAACTGGAGACAATGAAATCCAAAAAGCCCTCATGTAGTACTTACTGTTAATACCTCTGCAGTGGACTCACCCACAGCCACTTGCAAGTATGCATCTTCCAGACAGAACTTTGTGAAATATTTCCCTCCCACTAAATGAGCAAATGCTTCATTATTTGTTGGAAGCCGGTAACATTCATCTTGGCTGATCACAGATTCTAATTGAGCCATCCCCTTTCATAACCGGCGCAATTGGTGTTGTCCAAACTGAATATGCTACGGATTCGTAGACACCTTGTTTGACAAGCTTGTCAATGGCTACCTCCATCTTCTCTTGAAGGCAAATGGGCAAATTGTACTACTCTTTTATTCCTGAAAACAGGTTTTGCTCCTTCCTTTAAATGATTAGTTACCTGGGGTCCTTTATACTGGCCAAGGTCCATGTTATCAAACACCTGTGGATACATAATGGACAGCTCAGTGACACTTGTATGGGTTTCAGTATAAGGAGAATCATTTCCATTCGCCCTCACCTGGGCTTGTACCGTGAAAATTCCCTCTACCGAGATCCTGAGGGGTTCAAACCAGTTCCTTCCAAGCAGGCTGGACCTCTCTCCGCCAGCCACCAACAAGGGCAGGGATGCAACCTAGCCATTTTTCGATGGAACTTCCACCACTTTCTGACCTCTAACGTTCAATCCTTCCTATGACCACTTGTACAGAACAATGTTGAATTCTTCTAATGGTGGCAGTTCTAGCCATAAAGTCTTATAAATACCCCAGATAACTACTCTGTAACTGGCCCCTGTGTCCAGCTCTAACCGGTGTAAGTTATTATCTAACCACAGGTAAATCATATATGGCTCATTGCTGCCTCCCCCTTACAGACTATGCAACCCATATATTAGCCCTGCCTCATCCTCATATTTGGATTCAGGCTCTCTTCACAGGTTCAGAGGTGAGTCCTACCTTGCCATGTCTGGGCAGGTTCCTATCACTTCCCTGTAGAATCAGCCCTCCCATGCTTCTTCTTGGAGATGCACGTCCTCTCTTTGTGGCCTCTCTGGTTGCAGTAACGACATGTGGTGGACACATGTCTACATGTTGCCGGTGGGTGATCCCCATTGCATTACCAGCATGCGTGTCTCGCCGGTTCCTCTTGAAACTCCGCCAGAGGGTCTGGCTGTTTTCTCCGCCCATAGGCCTGCAGGTTATGTAGTTCATCCTGTGTTCCATGCCTGCAGCTCCCCGTATATCCAGCAGGTTTCTTCCAGTTGCTTCTGCTNAACTCCGCCAGAGGGTCTGGCTGTTTTCTCCGCCCATAGGCCTGCAGGTTATGTAGTTCATCCTGTGTTCCATGCCCGCAGCTCCCCGTATATCCAGCAGGCTTCACAATGCCATCACAATGCCGACTGCTTCCTTATGAATTAATTTGTCTTTCGCCAGGAGCACATGTTGAACAGCTTTGTCACGTACACCGCATACTATTCTATAGCACAACATTCATTCTATGTTAGGAAAATTACAGTGTGGCAATAGTCGACGCAGTTCTGCCACATAGACTGCAATTGTTTCACCTTCCTGATGTTCCCATTTTAGGAACTTGTAAGTCTCCACAAAAATATTCCGTAAGTTTCGTTAGCATTTCACTTAACGGTTCTATATCTGTTTATCACTGCAGCAGTAATGATGTAACAATACTGTACGACTCCGCCCCGGGCAGAGTAAAAAAAAAACTGCCTGTTTCGCTATATTGTCATCAATTTTATTTGTGATAAAATAGAACTGGGAACATTCACGGTATGACCCCCATGTATCTCGGTCCAGCACAAATTCACCAATTGTACCCATGGAGGCCATGACCGTTTACAGTTGACTGGACACTTAATGTATTTTATTCAACCCAGCACATATCCCATCCTCATCACCACTTTTATGTCCCATCCATTGGCACTGCAATTTACTGATGCACACCATTGACCTGTATGCATGACGGCTGATCACATCATGTTTACGACGACACGCGCCATGCCACTGACTCACTGGTGCCAACCAAGTCCAACTAAATATACTTCCTGTCATATACACAATGCCAGTTCACCACAGTTAGTAAAATATGTATGATATATGAATGATGTAACTTTACGTGGTTTAATTTGTTTGTATGTTTGCATTGTGCAAAAGTCTTAAAGATGGCAAGTTCCGTCAATTTACTGGCAAAATTAAATTAAGAAGGGAACATCAACAAAACTGGAAAAAGTTTCCGCAGGTCTCCTAAACTGTCTGGAGGGAGATGTCTGACGCTCCCCCTTCCCTTGTTGCGGACGCTTTCTCTCTCTCTCCTTGTCGAGCAATCTCTGTGGAAATGCCTCCACGGGAAGAACCGGTACTTAGGGAGTGTGAGGCTGGGGGGAGGAGGAGAAGCAGTACGAGGCCTTGCCTCCTCTTTTCCCTTACCCACTTTTTGCCATCTAGGGCAACCTGCACATTACTGTATCNCATTGTGCAAAAGTCTTAAAGATGGCAAGTTCTGTCAATTTACTGGCAAAATTAAATTAAGAAGGGAACATCAACGAAACTGGAAAAAGTTTCCGCAGGTCTTCTAAACTGTCTGGAGGGAGATGTCTGACGCTCCCCCTTCCCTTGTTGCGGACGCTTTCTCTCTCTCTCCTTGTCGAGCAATCTCTGTGGAAATGCCTCCACGGGAAGAACCGGTACTTAGGGAGTGTGAGGTTGGGGGGAGGAGGAGGAGCAGTACGAGGCCTTGCCTCCTCTTTTCCCTTACCCACTTTTTGCCATCTAGGGCAACCTGCACATTACTGTATCTCTCTGTTTCTCACGCGCTCTCTACCAACTCTCGACTTACTGCGGTCGGGGAAGTTGGAGCATACTGCACAAATTTGGGAGCATCATGCGTGTAATATTACGCATGCAACTTTCCTCGTTTCCGTCTGGGAATATTCAGCGGTACATTTGCAACTTTCTCCTGATAAAGATCTCCGCCTCTTCCTTGGTGGCCTGAACTCGACTGTGGAATTCGGTAGTGAAGTGCGCCAAAACTTCTTCCCCTGAAAACTGGGTGGCAAGGCGTGAGCAAAGTTACCCCCATTCTGTAATAAATTCCCCATATTTATTGCACCAGTCTAATGCTTTACCCTTTAATTGCTTCTGGGTTTTGACAACCCATTGTTTGGTTGGAACCCCGTTGTCAATAAATTCCTTTTCGCATTCTAGCATAAATTATATACAATCCTCTTGAGGTCTTTCCGCGAATTCCAGTAGCTGGTGGGCCCGTCACTACCCTGGGTGGACGTCATGCTGTGGTGAGCACCTGGATTACTCGGTTGGTATTCTGCCGCTCACTTGCACACCTCACACCTATACACTAAGCCAGGTCTGGTGATTCTCTCGTCCAGCCACCCAATTCACAGGTGGTGAAATGATTGCGCGCAAATAATACAACTAACGGCGTTTACGCCTTGTCCTGCGCAGGTAAGCCAGCTACAATAGGCTGTTTGGCGAGTCCAACAGTCATCACAATGGTACTCTAGTCTGTCAGTATAATGGGATTCATCATTCCACCCTAAGCTTAGGTAGTGGAATCTGTTTTGGCAGTGTGCACAAAAATACCTGCTCGGTTGCATATAGGTATGCTACATCTCTCCAGTCGGGATTCAATGGCCATCCATTGCGGCAGTGTCTTCGCCTTGGTCGCCAATACTTAGGTTTAATTCTGACATGTCTAGGCTAGTAAAATTGGGCACCATGGGGTACCCCAAAGTCTGGTCAGTTACTGATTAAACTCCCGGCTGGATTCTCCTAGTTCTTGGGGTCACTCTGGTCTGGCTCTGCCTTATTATCTGACTAATAAAGCACTGTGGCCCCACATTGGGCACCACGAAAACACACTATTGATCCATAACGCCCGGTTGGAATGGGCAGTGATGTCACCATCAGACAAAGGTTTCTTTGCCGGACAGAAAAACTGGCTACAACTCACTGAAGGGGAGTTTGGATGATCAGTCGTTTGGCTGTGACCGTGCTGCGGTATAGGGTGGGGCGTGTAGCTCTTTGGCTCGGCCCGAAATCAGGTGTGGCGAGGATGGCAATACGCACAGTAGGCTTTGACAAGGGCACTCTGTTACCTGCAGTGGGTTTCAGCCAGGGTAGATCCTGGCTCGGCGGCTGCTGGCTGGAACGAGGGCCCTCTAGAGTGGCGGTGGTGCTGCTGGCTGGATTTGTCGGCTCCGGCGTCTGGCTGCTAGGTGTCACAGGCCGGAAGTGTGGGCAGGCAATACCCAAGGGTACTGGCAGTCCCAGTCGTAGATGAACTACACGTGGGTGAGGATCTCCAGCGATCTTCTGGGGCAGCTGAAAAAGGGTGCTAGGGGGACTGGGAGGTGAGACCTCGACAGTTGGCGGGCGGCTTGAGCCTGGTCCCATGGGTAGAGGCTGCTGAGGGCAGATGGCAATGGACTGCAGAGCAACTAACTAGGTTTGGAGGCAGTAGTTGCCTTTTTAGCTCTTCACCNAGCCTGGTCCCATGGGTAGAGGCTGCTGAGGGCAGATGGCAATGGACTGCAGAGCAACTAACTAGGTTTGGAGGCAGTAGTTGCCTTTTTAGCTCTTCACCTTACACTGCTTCTATGGGTGGAGGGCATACGGAAAGGTACCAAGATCTGCCACATGAAGGAGGAGCAGGCGACGCGTTCCCTGGCTAAAGTGTAACCAGAAGAGTTTAGGCCAACCAGAATCAGTCCTGTCACTCCAACCGACGAAGTTGAACGAGGTGGGTGGAGTGGGTTAGCTGATCTGGATGACTAGCCGCTTCATTGCATGTGTTCCTAGCTTGCAATTTTCCAAGTACCGAAGTACTTGGTTCAAGGTACAGGTGGCCGTCAACTGTCTTATGTTTGGCGACATATGCGCTCTCGATTAAGGGTAGCCCGCAGCCCTCCCTACACTAGTTTTGGCAAAGTGGGTTTCAAGACTCGGTCTTCTGCTTCTCCTTTGTGGGTTTGACGTCTACGAGGTCTGAAGTCAGAGAATACTTCTTCGGGAGTCGCTGGACGCTTGTCTAAAAGACTTCTGGAAGGTGTTGGCTCTCTTGTGAGGAAAGTAGTAGGCAGAGAGCTCCAGCAACGAAGTGGTGGAGAGAGCTGCAGAGTATTTAACTGGCAATCTGGGGCTGTGCGCCGGCATATATGGCTGCATTCTCTCGGGGAGGCTGGAAGTTGCGGATTTTCTTGTGTGCGGCTTGCGTCTGTGCGACCCGCTTAGGATCAGCGCTTGGTTTATGTTACTAGCTTCTGTCGCATGCGGGGGTGATTAAAAGACACGTGACGTCTGACATAATGGCGTAGATAGCTTCGGTTTGCTCTGGAAGCAAGCCGTCTTGTGTTCAAACTCTGCTGAGGGTGACATGAAGTCAGATATAGATAAAGCGAAGTCGTAAATAAATATTATCCTAGTACGCATCACGCGTCAACGTAATGAAGTTTAAATTTGTAGGTTTCAAGAAATAGCTTAAGTGTTCTGTTAATTGAATAAGTCAGCAAATAAATTATTTCATCTCAGTGGCCAACAAAAATGAATGTTTTTAGAGAAGTAGTCATCCAAAGCCGCCACATGTTTAAGAATGATGAAAAAAACAGTAAGTTTGTGTTTTTTGTAATTTTTTTTAAAATTGTTGTTAGTATATATTTGAAATGTATTTGGCCTGTAAAAAAACCTTGTTTTATCCTAATTGAAACACTAACGATTTTGACGTGTGAAGTTAAATTTTCTGAGAATGTTTAAATTGCTCATTTCACATATCACTAGGGTAGGGGTGGACAAAGTTGGAAATTTAATTTCATAGCAAATTGGAAGCAAATTTTTTTTAATATTTGCCAATTTGAAATGAATATTGAATCTAAAGGGTTTGTTGACAAGTACATATTGCACCAATTATTTTTTAAATATAATAAATACATAAAATTTACAAGCTATGTAAAAATCAGATAAAAATAAAGTATTTTCCACCAATTTACAAAAAACTTGAACATAATTGTGTATCTAAACGGTGTGATTCAATATTATATGATTCTACTATGTTGCGTACATATACATTATTAAATTACACGAGATGTTGTGGAGTGTCAAGTTTATTTAAATTTATTTGGTCTCTATCTTTGTCTACTACATATTCACATGGTAACAGTTCCATTCCTTTATTACTTGCTCTGTGATTCGGTCAACAGGACACTGTTGGCTATATGGGTAATGACGTGAAGTGAAGCATAGTTATTAACAATTTCCCGTTTTTTTAAAATTACATTACTGAGATTTGAATTGCAGTGGGTGAAATTTCACAGTAGTTAAGTTTGTAAAACTTGCAGTTTAATCTCTTATTTATCTAACTATAATGCATTAAGTGGCTGTTGGACATGAGGGAAACAAACTTATATTACCTATTAAAATCTATATGGTGCCGGATGAAGTTTGGGAAGATAATGAAGTGTTTTATAATATAAAAACCTTTTTTCTGATGATTCCGTTTTGCTATTTTGTGAGTAAAATTGGATACTGACAATTATTTTACACTAAAATGCAGTTTGGACTATTGTGGGTATTCTGTTGAGTTGTTGAGGTTACATTTTAATGATTCACTAGCAATGTGTGTGGCATACATAAAATAAAAACTTTGATGTTGATATTACTAAGCCCAAGTCGTATTATTTTGTTTTTTGGGCAAATAATAACAAATAATTTAAGTTGCCCAAATACACTTTTTTTTTCAAAGTTTGAAGCAAAAAATTTTATTTTGAAAATGAAGCCGAATATTAAAAATATTGTATTCAAATTAGAATTTTTGAAGCTTCGCCCACCCATACAGTAAGGCCCAACTTTTACAGTAAATAAAATTAGCTGATTTAGTCATTAAAATTTCACCAAATTGTGAAAAAAAAAAAATACATTTTCATTTTGTAAAACAAATTTTACTGTAAAAAAATTTACGCATTATTATTAAAAAAAATTATTTGTTGTTTTTGTAACAATTTCACTCAAACTAAATAGAATTTGTTATTCATTCTTTTAATTAGTACATATTTGTGTGGAAAACATTAAAAAATATGTAACAATAAAGATGAAAGGACAACCTTGCGAGAGCACACTTGTCATGTCCGAGTAATTTTTGTGCAATAAATCTTGTACTTTATCGAGATCTTTATAACTGCCCAAGAACATTCACAAGTGTTATATTTTAATTAAATCCTGTTCAATAAAATATTCTCCAACACAAATCCACAACCTAACTACAAAATACTAATAAGTATTTTATTATTGATAAAATAAAATTACTCCTTACATAGTAAAAATGTTTTTACATTGAAGAAGCAGAAATCCATTTGGTTTTGTTTTCTTGGCAATATGAGAACTAAACAAATTTGCTTCCAATGCAGTTGTCTTTCTATTTGTTATGTCCTCCACCATCACCAAATCACTGTGCATACGGCACGGAAGTGTCGTTTCCCGTTCACTCAATATTTAGATCGGTTTATAAAAGAAACTGCACTTTCAAACTCCCGGGCATAACCTAAAACAGGGACTAATATTTTTGCATTCTTAACTGGTTTTGCGACGTATGCAGCCGACTACAATTACCACCCTCGCTCAATAGTTGCAAATGCCGTATTTGCTAGTTGTCAAGAACCTAACCACAAAGCACAGAAGATGAGTAAAGTCTGCAGTGTTTACAAATACAGCGTGAATTATTACTGCATGATTATAACATTAAAAAAAAATTATTCATCTGTGTTATATATACATACTATTTACTTTCATACTATCACCAACATTTTTGGTTAGAGATGTTAGTTTTTAAAAAAAATTCACTTTAGTGTGATTCTGCCCAGGAATGAGTGCCATAACGATTCTGCTCAATATATATGGAATCGTATGTGCAACAATAATATTTTGACCTTGCACGCAAATAGTTTTGTTATCCGCAGGTATGTGAAGTAAATGAGAGATAACGCTGTATAACAAATGTAAAATTGTAAAACTTGTTGTTTGTAAGAGTTTTCACGGTAAAAGAAGCTCGCACTGCGGTTTTAGATACGCTTAAACAAGTAGCTATTTTGCCAGTCCCTTGTGATATAATTATTGGGTTTTGTTATTGCGGGAGGTTTTGAAATGTACGTTGCCTAAATAAACGTTTTTTAGTAAAATTCATTATATTAAAAAAATTTTATGTTTTGAGTATTGCTCGCATTGGTATGAACAGCGACACGTTTATCACATTTAGTTCTTTTGATGAAGTTAAAACTTTAGATTTATAGTAAACTGAATGTTATTTCCGTGCGAACAAAATGTTCCAGTGTATCATTAAAACAATTACGTTCCAAGCGCCACTCCCTCATAAGAAGAACCGCAAAACAATCATACCTCAACGAAAGACGATAAACTAGAACTCCCCACCCTTCCAATGAAATAAGCAGAACCCTAACTAGTATATTAAGTAGTCATAACAAAAATAAAACAGTTGGGAATGGCAACGAGCTATAGTAGCCTCAGTTCTGGACTGAAGTCGGCAGTCTTTCAATGCCTGTCATTGGAATAGTAGTTTGGTTACAAAGATTGTTTTCTCCTTCACAAACAGAACAGCTGTGGCAGAGGGATATACCGTGGCCGCACTTCGTTTTGAGAACTGTCAATATTTACTGAAGTTATATCAAATGGAGAGTAGCAACAATTCTGGAAAGGTAGTGAAGGAGAGGAGAACAGAAGTTGTGGTGTGGAGATTTAAGTACCATGCATGGCATGTCAACAAATTAATCATTCTACAATTAATTCACACATATGAAGTATTTTATCTTTCATAGTGAAAGAAAATTTAACAAATATTCAAAACTAGGGATACTCAGAGAAGATTTTTTTTGCTATGTGAGAAAAATACACTGCAAATGTTATTGCTAACAATACAAATTTTATATATAATATAATGAATATATAAATACTTCAAGAACACAATTTCCCTCACATCTGTGTATGTGAATACATAACTACACATACAAAAACCTATGAGGCAGGAGAAGAAATTTAAAAAATGTATCATCATATACTTTATTTATACCAATTTAGTAAACATGTAACCTTTTATTTGCACATTTAAAGAGGAACAATAGAAATTCTACAAAACTCAATATCTCAATCTAGTCTTATATTTATCTGAAATAAAAAAACTCTGAATAAATAAACATAGTTAAAAAAGTTAAATACTATGTAAGTGGTAGCTGAGAGAATGGATATTTTGTCAACACAAATCTTTGGTTTTAAGATTTTTTCATATGCCAATGTTCTTTACATTTGTTTTTTTTCCCTCATATTTCCAGTAATTATTAGAATCACAACACAAATGCATTTAGTAAATTGATTAAGAACTTAATAAACTAAATTTTTGCAAGGTCACCACAACATAGAGACAATTAATTCTCACTCTCACAGATACATGGAGATTTCTTAATGTACATATTAGGTAATATATTAAAATTCTCGAATACATTTGGTTTGTTAAGAAAATATATACATTCTATAAAAACATGTGTGTAATTAAATAATATTTAAACATAGTTGCTGAATCAGTAGAAATAGCATTACCACATATGAAAAATAAAGTAAATACCTAATATCATACTGTAATACTGACATACTCACTGACAAAATCACAGCATCTGAACCAACACTTTCAGCACAATAAACTTAACATACAGTATAACAAATTTATATCTTCTACAGCCAGCACACACAAATTAAGCAACTATGACAATGATAGTGGCACTTCTACTTGTAATTTACAGATCAGATTAAAGAGTAAGTAACTCATCAATTGAAATATCTTGGTTTCATGTTACACAAAAATAAGTCCGTATTATTGGTACTGTGTACCAGAAAATATACTACCTCTTACAACAGTAATTCTAGCTTGCTAAATGAATTAAAACAGTGTCTGACTTAAAAAACCACTGTACATTAATGAAACCATGAATGTTGCATTATTACTTTTATCACAATATTATTATAACAATTTTTATCTATTAAAATCTATTATGAGAAAATAAAGCAAATTGGTCCCTGCCTGACAGTCCAGTATTTAACCACCAATCTATCTGTAGTGCACAGAAACTGAAACCTTCCTTGGCAGGAAAGAGGTGGAATCAGCCAGGAAGTCTACCTGGAAGACAATGATGGGTAAGTGCGGTTTCCATGAAATACCTGACCTACTCCACAATCCCTTCTCCTCCCCTCTGACATGGCAGATAAGGGTGTGCACCAGTGGACTGGAAGCTTTGGCAACTGCTTCTGAAGCAGACAAAGCATTCTAGCAGCTTACCACTGATAGAGGTTGGTCTTTCCAGCTGAAAGCATTCACAAAACACACAGTGTTACACCTTTACGGGCTAAAACCACAATGCCTGTCCGAGGCATAGGGCAGTTCAGTTGAACCTAGGCTCAGTAAGTTGGCTGGCTGGAAATAGCTAGTCTTTAGTAAAGGAAACTTGAGGTACTTCATCGCTGCCCTTGTGGGAGTGGAAGGGGGTAGTGAGACTTTGGCAGCTCTTAACACTGAAGTCTTGAGATCCGATGATCGTGAAGCGAGGTGAGTATGGAGCAGTGCCGGAATGCAACGGAGGGGGAAACTGGAGATTCCTGAGAAAACCCACCAACCAGCGGCATCGTCCAGCACGATTCCCCCTGCGAAAATCTGGGAGCGACCCTGCAAGTAATTAACCCAGTTTGCATAGGTC
>NQII01004207.1:0-18602 GCA_002778355.1 Clitarchus hookeri
GGGTGAGTGGGTGCCCTGGTAGGGGTATAAGCGGGTGTGACGTTAATATGCCCGACTTCTCTGGTAACGTTGGCTGGCCGGACTAAGATAGGCATCTTCTTCGGCGGCATGGGTGACAGTGGAGTTACTGCACAAGGTACGTGCCAAATGTGGTTTGAGGTGGTGTTCGACGAACTGGTGGTAGACCCTCTCCGATGTGCAGCCTATTCTTTCTTCCAGGAGTATACCTGGTTGCCAACTAAACCACTTTCCTCCAGTACCCCAGCCTGACCTAGCCCCTGCTTGGCACTTTGCCCCGCCCAGTCTTATAATGAGGCATAAGTAGGTGGGGGTGGGACCAGATAGGTTGATAGCGGGTGTGGCCAGTAAGGGGTAGACACAGTCTGATGGAGTGTGGGATGGGGAGGTAAGGTGAGGTTGGAGGTCCATTTTACTCGCCTTCAGTCCAATGACTTGGCACACAAGACGTCGCGGTCTGATCCAAGTGCCAAACTGGAGGTTACAGTAGAAGACATGAGGCGTCCACTCCCATGGCTCCCTAGCGCACGAGACGTGGTCTGACCCAGGTGTCACAAAGAGCGGGAGATCCTTTTGGGGTTGGCCTGTCGTTTCCAAGCAGGTTACCTGGTGCATGGGAGATTGAGGTCTATCCCAGGCACTTAACTAGAAGGTCGATAGTCCAAGAAGACAACTGCTCTAGTGAGGTCCAGAAAGGCAAGCTTCCTAAGCTGCACTTAGAGACATTTATCAAGGTTTTCGGTTCGTGGCTAACCCTAGAAGAGTCTTGCTAGGACAGGTGACAAACCGGAAGTGGTGGGAGCAGGGTGCAGGTATTACAGATGCCTTGTGTTCTGTGNGTTTTTTTTTGGGGGGGGGGCAATCGTGACAACTATCCTATATAAACTTTGTTAAAGAAACCTGCATGCTAAAACATAAATTTCCAGCATCCATCAATTAGTTATTCTGCGCGAAAGCCAAAATATATTCTGAACAATGGTTTAGCTATGAAATACAGTGGATTTTTGATGTTCTGTTGCCATTATTTATGTTTTACTGTATTTCTCATCTGTACATTCGCCAAAGATTGTGTACATCATTCGCCTTTGAACGCTATCACGGATAATCGACAACTGGTGCTATTGATAGTATTGTTTGCATTCCCCAACAGTTTTTCATGTTGTATAGACTCCCATTGACACTGTATTCAACTATCTATGGCCTAGTTATTGTAAATGAGGTTAGAGCTGTGGTGTTATTTTAACGGGCATGAATATTATCGGAAACTATTGCTTGCGTGTTTGGTTTTAATTGAGGTTTGAAAAAGACGTGGCAAGTAATGATTGGGAAAAATTGTCGCAATATATCAGTTGCAATTTTATCTGAG
Source organism: Clitarchus hookeri (assembly GCA_002778355.1). Lineage (NCBI taxonomy): Eukaryota > Metazoa > Arthropoda > Insecta > Phasmatodea > Phasmatidae > Clitarchus > Clitarchus hookeri. The sequence goes on from NQII01004207.1 coordinate 1,385, forward strand.
GGATTGAGCATGGCTCTGTCAACAAAGGAACACCGGACAAAAATATTAATATAAATAATTCAATTTCATAATAATTAAATAATATAAAAAATTTAATTTTTAATTTAAAGTGAATATTTAATTACAAATTGACTTGAATAAGTTGTTTTTAATTACATCTTTAGCCTGTTGGTTTAAGCATACATGCATTTTGAGGTTATGCACGATATTTCTCAGGTCTAAAATCCGATTCAGCATCCTTTGTTTTCCCGCATGCTTCGTTTTCGTTTTCACCGTATAGTATATCTGTCTGTCTCTCTCTCTCCCCCACACCCCACTCCAGAACCCAGACACCTGCCCGAGCCGGCATTTCCTAGTATGTTTTAGGGTATATTGTGGGGAGCACGTTGTGCGATAACCTGTGCAGACCAGCCTTTCTTCCAGCTGTTCAGATGCACGGGATGGTAGCATATTGGGAGATAAAAATTAATGTGTATCATCTTTCTTTATATCAAAGCGAGTACAGCATGTGGCGGCATCTTTGTGGCTTGCTTTCATACGTTATTAGTTATACTTGTTTTCTAATAGTGAAGTGTCTGAATAAATTTTTGTAATTGTATTGTATGTCACATTGGTCGCCATTTTTATAGCAGGAAATACGGATATGGAAACATGCTTTGTTAGCAAGCTGTTTAACTTTAAAACATTTTTTCTTTCTTTTTCGTGTGGAAAGATTATCGGGGCCCTGTTGTGAAAACAGTGTGGTAGTATGTTTTCAGGATGCAGCCAAATTGTAACTAGACATCCATATTGTAGGGTCTAGTGATAGTGATTGTGCTTGTATGATGAGGGGGATGGATGGATGGATGGATCCTTCAGCACTACAAACAGAAGAATCCCAGTCTTGCTTGTGTGTGGGTGTTCTACTAGCTGTGAGCTTGTACTTTGCAATTTTCCAATGTCTGCAGTGCAACTGTCACATTGCTCAAGTGCCTGGTGATGTGGCGTGTGTTGGGACGAAGACAGCCGATGGCTAGTTTGTTGGTTCGGTTAGCTATTGGCTGGTTTCGAGGTAGAATTTATGATAGTTGTTTATCGTAAAAATTGCTTCTCCTTCTGAAAGATATAGAGTTCTGTTTTCTAAATTTTAAATCTTTGTAAATAACTCTATCTTTTAAGTAAAGGTATTCTTATCTTTTCTGTAAATAGTGGGGTAGTTTTTAAATATCTCAAAAGTGTGTTCTCTCAAAAAAAAATATTTAAAAAAAATTCTTAGGTTATTTGTAAGTTAAATAAACGATTATGGAAAATGATATGGGAAATTTATTAGCCTATTACCTACTTATTAGTACTGCCATTTTGAATATCAGTAAGGAATTTCCAGTATGAAATATTTTTCCTCAACTCCTGAAATTAAAAGCATGTGAATATCTTCTAAATTAGTTAACATTTTCACACAATTCTGACTGCCCATTGTAGCATATTCTGATGTTTTATAATTGCATGGATGTATATTCTTTTTGTTTCCTAATAGAAATGTAATAAAAAAAAATATTTGTAAATTGGGCTTTGCTGTAACCCTTATATAATTTTATTTATTTATATAAATGAGAAATAATTATATATTTAGCATTGCAGCATTTGGGTAGTTTTGCATGCTTGCTCATACTATCTGAAGTAGACAACATATTAGTATTTGTAAATTATATATTGGTTTATGCGATCCTAGTGTTTTATTTACATCTTTAATATTACATTTGGTTTTAGTATTGCAATTAATAGTTATCTCTGAAAGAAATAATTACTACTTGAGTCTGTCTGTTTAAAATTTTCTGGTAGTAAATATGAGTTAGTGATTTTTTATTGCATAGTTGATAAGTGATCAGACTATAGTCGGTTCATGACTGGAAGAGACTTTCTTGAAGCCTTGCTAAAGATCAATCACGTGGCAATGTTTACATGCGATGTTTATAATCCACTGTGTGTGTGTGTACATGTGTTCGTACATGCACGTAACCATTATAAACTTCATGTATATATTATCAATGGATAATCCACAAGCGTAAAGTGTTTAATCTTGAGAATTTCACACAAAAGAATATGTCATGCAAGCAAAAAACATTTCATTATATAAACCCAAAATGCTAGTATTTTGATGAATCAATAGTTGTCTATTTAAAATCGATTGTTAGTGACTTTCGATAAATTCCCGTACTTCGAAGGCAAGATCTTCAGTAGATTGAAGGCAAGATCGAAATTGCTACAGACATTAAAATGTCGTGGTGGTGGTCGGAGTCGGATGTTTCGCGCAATTGTGAAACGTTATTTAAAAATTGTTGTGACTGTTTTTGACAGGAAGGCAGAGTTTGCGAGTGAAGGATTCTACGTCTTCGACAATGTGAAAACAATTCTTATGTGCAAATACCGCAACGTTAGAATAGAGTGGCAGAGGAAAAACACGTTCACGAAACACATAAAAACAGTACANAACACGTTCACGAAACACATAAAAACAGTACAACAAGAAAGTGAGCACAAATTAAAATCATACGTTATTAAAAACCCAATAATAAAGAGCGGATATTAGTAAAAACAAGACAAATAAATGAATTATTAGATGTTAAACAAGATAATCGCACAAATTCTTTGGCACGTGTGTCAACAACAGAAGGAATGAAGGTTAGTAAACAAATGGCAGCATTACTTTCANTCGCACAAATTCTTTGGCACGTGTGTCAACAACAGAAGGAATGAAGGTTAGTAAACAAATGGCAGCATTACTTTCACCTTGAGCGTGATCATGTGACCATGCAAGAAACGTTGAAATCTAAATACGTTAGCATCACGTCATTAATAATTGGCATAATAAGATACAAGTCTTTTCGACACCCATTTGTAAGCGATAAATTAACAATTACGTTAAAACTTTGGAACTATTTCCTCTCTTTGTGCTGGCAACCTAACTGCATAACTGTATCCGCGCTCGCCGCTGTTTGTAATGTTATATGCATGTCGCTAACGGCTAGGGTGTTTTTTATAGATTGATTTTCAAAAGTTTCTTCCAGTCGTGAACCTACTATAAATTATGTTGGGTTTGATGATTGGTAGATTAGAGCTAGTGGAAAAACAAATAGAATTGGAAACAGATGCTGCGGACGTGTAGCATTCAATGAAAATTTGGTATAGTACAAAGAATTTACATATGAAATTGTGTTTAAGAATTGGGGAAATATAATGGTCCACTGCAGTTAGGGTTACCAGATGTCCAGCAAAAGGACACCTCCCCTTTTGTATGTTTCTTTTGCATCTGTCCTGATTTTATGTGGTCATCAAAAATGTTTGCTATTTTGACTCGCAAGGAAATTGAAAACGGTTCTAAGCACATAGAAAACACAGGGAAAATCTTTAGTAGTCAAGAGCAGATCAATAGTATTATTTCTTAGTATGTTTTACATTTTTTTGTTAGACTTTTAAAGTGTTATAATATTAATATAATTGTAAAATAAGTCTAATTAGTATCACTACGCAGTTCTTACTTCTTGTTTAATGTTGTGGCTTGAGTGGGTAGGGTTTGTATCAATANAACGGTTCTAAGCACATAGAAAACACAGGGAAAATCTTTAGTAGTCAAGAGCAGATCAATAGTATTATTTCTTAGGATGTTTTACATTTTTTTGTTAGACTTTTAAAGTGTTATAATATTAATATAATTGTAAAATAAGTGTCTAATTAGTATCACTACGCAGTTCTTACTTCTTGTTTAATGTTGTGGCTTGAGTGGGTAGGGTTTGTATCAATANGTCTAATTAGTATCACTACGCAGTTCTTACTTCTTGTTTAATGTTGTGGCTTGAGTGGGTAGGGTTTGTATCAATATAGCGCTACTTTTTTTGTTTTGAATTTCATAATACAGTTGACTCCCTATCTACCATTCCTCAGGGGACTGTCAAAAAATTTCCATAGATACGAGATTTTAGTAGATGATGGTTCTGACATTTACATCAATAAAATACAATTTCTAACCTTATAATACTTAATTTTGAGTATAATGAAATTTTTACATTATTTGTGAATAAAGTTTAGCAAATAAACACAATTGGTCAGTAATGTCTGGTTGGAAATGGCATGACGTCATTGTCAGACAAAGGTTTCTTTGGTGCCGGACAGACACACTGGCTATAACTCTCTGAGGGGGAGTTTGAATTATCTGTCGCCTGGTGGTCACGTTACTGCGTTATAGGATGGGGCGTGTAGCCCTTCAACACGGCTCTAACTCGGGCGTGGCGATGACGGGTTTACACACAGTTGGCTTTGACAAGGGCACTCTGTTACCTGTAATGGGCTTCACCCGGGGTAGATCCTGGCTCGGCGGCTGCTGGCCTGAACTGGGTCCCGGTCCTGGGACGGCGGCTGTGCTGCTGGCTGGGTTGGTCGGCCCTGGCGGCGGGCTGCTGGACGTCGCAGGCCGGAAGTATTTGCAGGCAATACCCAAAGGTACCAGAAGTCCTAGTCGTAGACGGACTGCGAGCAGGTGAGGCTCTCCGGTGATCTACTGGGGTTGCTGGAAAAGAGTGCTAGGAGGAACTGGGAGGGGAGGCCTCGCCAGTGGTTGGGCAGCTTGAGCTCGGTCCCGGGAGGAGGGGTTGCTGAGGGCAGACGGCAATGGGTTGCAGAGCAACCGACTAGGTTTAGCTCTCCACCTTGCACCACTTCTATTGATGAAGGGCATACGGGAAGATACTGAGGTCTATCACACAAAAGAGGAGCAGCAGACGAGTTCCTGGCTAAAGTGTAACCAGAAGGAGTTAAGCCAACCATAATCAGTCCTGTCACTCCAACCAGCGAAGTTCAACGCAGTGGATGGAGTGGGTTAGCTGATCTGGATGTCTAGCAGTCCTACACTAGTTTCTGTAAAGTGGGTTTCAAGACGCGGTCTGCTGCTTCTCCATAGTGGGTATGACGTCTACAAGGTTTGAAGTCACAATCACCCTAGAATAAGCACACGGTGTTAGGCAAGATTACATGTTTATTCATCAGAGGAATAGACACGGTGGCCCGTACTATCTCCTAGCTATCAATTTTACTGAAACTGGCAAAAGTAGGCTACGGTAAACCAGGTGAAGGGGAACTGGGGCAAAACTAAACAAGAGCAGAAAAAAAGTTAGGTAGCTATGACTACAACTTACCCTAACTATTCTATACTGTTGTCCAAAAGAGACCCGGGGTTCCCTCCCAAAGTGGTAGCTGGTTTAAAAGGCTTCTGGAAGGCTGGTTGATCTCTCGTGAGGAAAACGGTATGCAGAGAGCTCCAGCACACGAGGTGGTGGAGGCAGCTGCTGTGTATACAACTGACGTTTGAGGTTGCGCGCCGGCGTATATAGTCAGCCGGCTGCGGGTTTTTCGACGTGTCGGGTATCTTCGTACGTGAGCTCTTCCTTTAGCAGCGCAGGCCACATTCTCTTGGGGGAGGCTGGAAGTAGCAGTTTTCCTTGTGTGCAGGTTGCTTCGCTGCCATGGCAGCGCTGGGTTTCATTGCTGGATTCTGTCACAGGGTGGGGGGAGTTACAGGACACGTGCCGTCTAACATAATGGCATTGACGGCTTCGGGTGCCGTGTCCTTGGGTGCCTCTTGCTTGCAGGTTGGCTCTGGAAGCAAGTAGTCTTGGGTTCATACTCCGCTCAGGGATACGTGACGTGGCGTCACATGAAGAGGAGGCGGAGTCGTAAATAATTATGCTAGTACACGTCACGCATCACAATGAAATGATATTTTTAAAAAAATGTTTTGTTGTATTAGTATTACTGTAAAAATTGTGTTTAAAAAAATTTTAATATAATAATTTAACATCTTAAAATATAGTATATTATTGATTGCAGTGTCACACTATTTGCAAGTCGACCTAAAATTTCCAAACCCTCTGAAAATGAAAATAATATGATACTGAATGCAAGACTAATTTTGAATGTCCCGCGCACATTTCAATCAGTGAGAGTGCATGGAAAGATTATCGATCGGGCAGTGTGTTCACGGCAGCAGGTGGAGAAGGAGAAGCAGCAGAGGGGGTGAAACAATGTACCCCTCCCCTTTTGTCTTGTTGGAGACACCTTGCAATGTGGCAAATATCTGTCTTTTAAAGTAATTATATTTTACTGCAAAACTGTAATTTTGAGACAGAAATGAATAAATAAGGTGATTAAAAGTTATTTCTTCACTGTCTGTTTTGCCTTTTAATAATTAATCATTCAAAACCACGTCCTCTGATATTCCTGTACACTTAACACCTCTCGTGAGTTATGCTGCACTTGAGCTGGCATTATTAGATGACCAAAATTGTTGACTAGGCCGTTACATTCAAACACTTGTGTCACATTGTCATAAATTAACATAAATCCTCTGATTTCTCCGTAGGAAGTTACTGAAAATGAAATTTACGCTTGGAAATACAAGTCACTTGATGTTCAAAAAGTTTTGGCGACGAGGGGAGGTCAAGTATATCCTTCTAGGCATATAATTTTATTCACAAAGATGCTGTCCGTCAAGTTAAATTAATTTTTCATTTTAAAGTCATGTTGATTTTACGCCAGATACAATTATACACCAACCGACTTTACGGGAAAGAACTACCTTTAATCACAAAAGAAAACATCTTTACAAATAATAATTCCTTGTTAAATTGTATTGCGTAACATTTTCAGGCGAAACCATTTGCTTTGAAATACTTATTATCGTAGGTGCAACTATTTTGAGAAACGGGAAATCTTGATAAAATTTCTATGATCAGCAGGTGCATTTTACTTGCACTCTGGCCTGGTGTGTCAGGGGGGGTAACTGCCAATAGAGAGGACTCCCTTTTTCTTGTGCTAGATAACAGCTTCTTCTCTGGACGGCTTGTTAAGGGGAGGAAAAAAGGTGTGAGGCTGAGAGTGGAAGGAAGAGTGAGGGGAGGGGATATAGAGAGAGAGAGAGAGGATGCAAAGTTGCTACACTGGTTGTTCGGTAACCACTGTCCCTCTTGTCGGGCATGTAAGGGGAGGTGGGAGGTAGCAATCCAGACTGGCAACACTCCGCAAGACAGATAATCAGGGGCGCGCGGATGTATTTCACATTTACTTGCTAAACGTTTGCATAAACAACCAGCTTAAAAACGATTGTTGCGGTGTGATTGAAATATACTTTGATTGATGCAACATCCGATAAACTATACAAGTGGGTAGCTTTATCATTATTAATATGGGAGTTCAGCTGGGACGGCTGGAAATAGATAATCGGTACATGCATTTTCAGTACGAGAGTTCACTGTATTAATAAANTTAAGGGGAGGAAAAAAGGTGTGAGGCTGAGAGTGGAAGGAAGAGTGAGGGGAGGGGATATAGAGAGAGAGAGAGGATGCAAAGTTGCTACACTGGTTGTTCGGTAACCACTGTCCCTCTTGTCGGGCATGTAAGGGGAGGTAGCAATCCAGACTGGCAACACTCCGCAAGACAGATAATCAGGGGCGCGCGGATGTATTTCACATTTACTTGCTAAACGTTTGCATAAACAACCAGCTTAAAAACGATTGTTGCGGTGTGACCGAAATATACTTTGATTGATGCAACATCCGATAAACTATACAAGTGGGTAGCTTTATCATTATTAATATAGGAGTTCAGCTGGGACGGCTGGAAATAGATAATCGGTACATGCATTTTCAGTACGAGAGTTCACTGTATTAATAAANGGAGTTCAGCTGGGACGGCTGGAAATAGATAATCGGTACATGCATTTTCAGTACGAGAGTTCACTGTATTAATAAATTCTCCTGATTAAGCTTAGGAACAGATGTAATTAGTGGATGCTATTTTGTGTTGCTGTTATCTTTTTGTTTAATTTTATTTTACTTCAGGTGGTTTATTTATTATTTTTTAATTTTAATTTTGCTTACATTTCCAAAATTAAAAGATATACACCTTGGTTATTTCATTACTATGGCAGTAATTTTATTTTCAAATTGTCTTGTCAGTATTATTATCTGTTATGTTTTCTATATGAAAAGCCCATGCTTTGTTTTCTTAGTATTGAAAAAAGTTCATTACTTATTAATTTTATCCACAGTGTCCATTACGTTATACTTTTGGCAGTGCCCCAGTCAAGTGTGCCGAAGAATCTCTCTTTCTAGCTTTGTTATTACACATTTTTAATTACTCCTAATAATGTGGAAGAGGAGAGGTTCTATAGTAAAGTGTTTTAACTGCTGGCCTAAAAAATTTAAAATGTATGTTTGTGGTTCAAAGTGAGAATGATATTGTTTTTATTTCAAAGAATGGCATTTAATACTACATACAGGAAATATTGAAAGGAATTTTACTGTCTGTCCAATTTTGTAGTTTATTGTTATTACTTTCATAAATAATTTTTTTACTGCCACCTTTTTTTAAATTGGAATTTTCTCTATGTCACACTGAAAAAAACTGGCATGGAAAATTCAATGAAAAGATGGGGAAATTGCAACTCTGAATCTTTTGGGTCCCTGGCCTTATAAAACATAGTATTCATCCACTAATTATTTCAGTATTACTTGTTTTTGTAAACTAAAACTTGTTAGAGNTGGCCTTATAAAACATAGTATTCATCCACTAATTATTTCAGTATTACTTGTTTTTGTAAACTAAAACTTGTTAGAGTAATGTTTAATGTTGTCCACATTTAGTTAGTTAATCATATAAAAATGTCTGAAATTCTATGATGATGTGTGTGTTTACATTTCTCCCCTTCCTTCATTTTCTCATTTAAATTCACATTAAATTCTGCAGTGTGTGAATTTAATTATTTTGCTGTGAGTACAACTTAAGCATTCTAATTTTTTTTTTTTTTCCCGAGAATTTCGTATTTATTTTTTGTGTACCATTAATGAAACATTAATTTGCGTTTATTAGTTACACTTTTGAAAATTGTTTGCTTAAAATAGTAATGATTTGATTAAAATTGTATATTTATATATTTTCTTGTGATGGGTTGTCTCAAAAACTGTGTCGAGTCAACAAAGATTGATTTGTCACTATAGTCTAGTTTTTTTACTGTAGCCATCGAGCTACTGAACGTGCAAGTCGATTCACAGTGCTTTTAGATTATAAATAACAAATATTTTCACTTAACAATTGCCTTTTGTCTCTTGCGAATCAATAATTGTACGTTGCAAACTGCAAATGTTGCACCAGAATGAATACAACAACTCATTTGTTATGTTTGGCTGCGATAAAATCCAGTGGGAATTATATTCTTGACTTGAGTCATTTTGCTTCCCGGCAAAGCACTTCCTATTTTCCACTATTTGGATGACATCGGATAAAGGATCTGTAACTTGTCAAGGTTGACAGGTACAGTCTCAGCAGGACACAAATATGTACAATTATAGGAGGTACTGTAACATGAAAAGCAATATGCAAATATGCAAAATGGTAAACTTGTTACTTTTCTCATCTAATTACTTTTTTAAAACATGTGTTTAAAAAAAGTAACTTCTATAACTATTAGGTAACAAAAACTTGCATGCTGAGGGTGGACCAGCCTGAAGGTTACCCTTCCGCTGTGGGGAGGAAATTATAAGTACGTAGGTACACATTTACATTTATGGTGCAAGTTCTACTTGACTCGACTCAAGTTTCATACATCTTGACATGACTTGACTCGAAGCTGTAAAAATCAAACTCTCTTAATGTTATTTACATGTGAAAATAAATGTAGTGCACTATTCTCCAGTATACCGATTTTGGGTTTATCATCCGATGAATTGGAAACGGTATCTTTCAATCCCTAATAAATTACTCGTGGTGCTAATGAAATTGCTTTTTTCGAGTTTTTAATGAAATGCCCTTTTCCAGAGTAAGTGTCCACATTTTTTTATTCTGAGATGCCTGGTATCCCTTACTGCAGCCATAATTTTTAATACTTTGTCTATCTGTATATGTATTATTTTAATTATTAACTCTTTTACTGTAACTGATGGTAGTAAAAATAGTAATAATTCAAAACATTGTATTTATGTTTTGAATGCAATGTCGTTAAAAATTTTTATTTATTGACTCCAATGAGAATTTAACATAGTCTTGTTTATATCAATTTAAGTGTTGGTGTGGATGGAGTCCCTAGAAAAAGAAATGCACACTAAATTCTTTTGTGTTTCCAACAGCAATATGCCTAAATAGAAAATTACTGAAGTTGGGATTAAGTTTTATTTTAGGAATTTTTTATAATCCACATGTTTGAAGTACTGCACAAAAAATTTATCTATTTGTTAGGTATGTTTGATTAAATGCAAATGTGGGGGTTTTAGTAATAACAATTAAAAGCAGTTATTTTTATCATCAATATATTTTTCAGAAAGTGTGTTTTGAAAATGTCTGATATAGTAATATCGTCGTGCTTATGAGACAGTTTGTATATGCAGAATGTGTTGATCACATTATTTCAGATCTTTATATAATCAGGAGGTTTTCTTCAACTTTACACTTTTCTGCACATTCGTCCTAACAGTATGAATATCTCAGTCAAAATTATACATTGTTGTATGTTTTTAAATTAAGGTCCATTTTGAAATCATAGGAACCTAAATATGATTTGTTATGGCCAAAATATATTAACATAATTATTTCACTTTTCTATATAGTTTGCACTCTTTTTCATACACTTATGGTTGTGTCTGACCAGTTTCCTTATTCCACTATCAAAGAATTCTGCCACCTGTTTGCTGAGCCACTGGCGATTCAAACCATTTCTTTAAATTCATAATGTTAAGACACTTGGTGGCAGGTTGGGTGGTATGGGGACTTTCACCAATCTGCTGTGTGTGGTCAAGCATTATCGGGAATAACATTTCACCCATCAATTTCACAAATTTGCCTGTGGATCACAGCATGAACTTCACAATTGGCAGTATTATTTTTTGTCACACACTCATTTTATATTACTCATATGTGGCAGCCAATGCAAATCATATTCCAACAAAATCGACTGCAGATAGTTATCAAACCAAATAATGGATCAATGCATTCAGGATATTGATTTGTGGCAATTTCTATAAAACTGACCATACTTCAAAAATGTCTCTTCTATATGAAGTAAGTTTAGTCATATATTGGAGGAGGGTAAAATGTACATTTCGTTTCTTTCTTGTGGAAAAATGAACTTTAAATGTATTGATAGTAAATAAATGTGGTTTTAGTAGAATTACAGTCATGAGTAACTCCATATGTACAGTACATAAGTATTTACTGTTTTATTGTAATAACTGGTATAGCTGTAAATTTTAACTAAACTAATTGTTCCCACAACTTCACCATGGTGGTAAAGTAATTACGGGTGCAGTAATGCTTGGCTTTGGTGAACAATTACTTTTACCAAATACTGTAACAGGAGTATTAGGTGTTTTTCTGTGAAAAGTTTTTCCGGTTTTTCTAGAGAAGGAATAAGAAATATTTCATTTGGGAAACACATTTTTTTATTTTAACAGTCATTATGTGCGAATATTGGTGTTTCTGTTCCATTTTGTCATGAATAATTTTTCCTGTCTACCTTGAGTTTTGAATTTTGCTTTGCTGTTATTTGAATGGATTGAAATGTATTTGATAGCTCTGATAGCATGGGATTACTTTATATTTATACTGTGCAATAATGCACCAAAGTATGTTCAGATATACTCAGGGAGTTTTAATTAAGATTTTGACTGCACTTCACATTTCCCAAATCTATTTTGATGAATACATTTATGGTAATTTTTAACATGTTAATTGAGGCAAATCAAGTATGATATGTATATCAAATATTGGTCAGTAATGTAAATAATGATGCAAGGTATTGTGGAATACAATTTTGTGTGTCCGTACCTTTATATTTTTGAGTACAAGTTCATACGGTTACTCTATAGCTGTACACTTCAGTTTCTCTTCCCCACATAGTGCTTACTCATTAGTTTTCTGTTTGGGAATCATTGTTTATCATGATGAAATTAATGTGAAGAATGTAAAAAATTTATGGTTCTACTTGATGTTACTGAAAGTGTTCATTTCTATGTTTATGCAAAGCTGTGACAATTAGGAAAATAATTTCATTTTACTCTATACATTAAAAAATAAAGAAAATTCATAATCATGAAGTGTATTAAAAATTATGTGTGTTGGATCTAAAAAAATCTCTTTTTATCGTCTTTGTAAAATTTACCTTCCCTATCTATGTATTTAACGCTTCATTCCATTTTGTGCTCTAATTTATTTTTTATTGCATGTTTAGCCATTTAGAATGGTGGTAGGAAGTATGTTCTTGGCTCCTTAGTTAACTTGCATGATAATGTGGTAATCTAGTACAGTGCAACATGCAGAATTAATGCATACTGTAACTGCTTTATGGCTTGGCTAGCTTGTATGAGTACATGGGAAAGCAGTTGGTTAATCTGTTCTGCTGTTTAACTGCAACTCTGTTAGTGTAGAATAGTAATATTGGCTACATGTTTTGTCTCTAACATATTGAATATTTATACAGTACAGTGTCTACCAACACAGTAATGATAAAGACCTAATACTTTGACTACATTACCAGAGCGGAATAAACAAGTTTCATCTAAATTTAGCATAATTTTAAGTTTCCTTTGCTATTGGCAGCAGTCAAGCACGTTGTACATCCNAAACAAGTTTCATCTAAATTTAGCATAATTTTAAGTTTCCTTTGCTATTGGCAGCAGTCAAGCACGTTGTACATCCGCTTGTAATGGCTTTTTATTAAAATTGACAGTTTGAAATAGAAATCACAAATTGTGTGCTTGCATGGGTGTAGGATACAGTAAAACATTTTCAATATGTTTTTGAAATGACAACAATTTAAGCTTATTAACATGGTAGACTTCTCTGATGTGTTTTTTTAGACTAGGTGCAAAATTGTATGAGCTTATTAAGCAGAAAAACTTTTTACTTAGGGTCTTATCAAAATGGTTTCACTGTGTAATGTTTTCTGGGTTTTGCTGATTGGTAATAAATTGTGNTTTTTACTTAGGGTCTTATCAAAATGGTTTCACTGTGTAATGTTTTCTGGGTTTTGCTGATTGGTAATAAATTGTGTATCTGTTTCTAGAAGTCTGTTATTCTATAGTATTACATTTTTGAACTGAATTTGACTTAAAAACAGTTAAGGAAATGAAGCATAGTTGTAATGTTGGGCAAGTCGTACTTAATAGAAGCCTTGAACGGGAGTGGCTGTTGATTTAGGGGGTGGAGTGTACCTGGGTTGTGTTGGTAGACACGGGTGGTGGGGCCTCGGCGTGACCGTGCGTGTGTTTGGTTGCGACAGAAGCCGGACAGCCTGGGAAAGCTCTACGACATGGACGACAGCCACGAGAGGCGCATGTGGCTCGACAAGCTGCTGCAGTTCATGGACGAGCGGGGGACCCCCATCTCCGCCTGCCCCACCATCTCCAAGAACCCCCTCGATCTCTTTCGACTGTACCTGTACGTCAAGGAGAGAGGGGGATTCATGGAGGTATGCAAGGTGCAGTGTTTAGTTCCATTGTAGCATTAGTGTAGTGGCTGTACTTATAGTTGATATAGGCTGTTTGCGGTAAAGTGCAAGTGCTTTAGAAGTCGACTACTAAATAATTATCACCGCTTGTATCTACATGTATGTTTCAGCAAATAAATAAAAAGTAGTCCTAACACTCAGTGTTGTATTGCGAGCCTAACATTTAAATTTATGTCCAGTGAGGTTACATGTTTGATGTGAATTAAGTGATCAGGCCCAAGGCAATATTAAATTTACATCTGGTGGAAGAACACAGTGTAACGAGAAAAGAAATATCCAAGCATGGATTTCAAAAGTGCTCGGTTTACTATGAACAGTCTATAGGACGTGTGTTGTGGAGGTGCCTCCGAGCTTGCTGCATGTATTCTAACCCATGTGCTTATTAAACTGGTTATATGTATATTAGTCTTAGCTGGAGATACGTCCACACACATGCACACCTGGGTCTCTACAGCAGATGGTGGAGCAGTGTAATGCCTACTCACACTAACATCTTACTTCATTCTGCACTCTTTGTGTTTGCTGTTCTGGGAGTGAAAACAAACTTAATGTACCTGCCTACCAGAATGTCTGATAAAGATACAGTTCTGTTAAATCATTTGTTGTCTTTGCCCTGGTGTTTATTGCAAAATATTTTCTTTGTTGCTGTGCAGGAACATCTCTATTTGTAGCAATTTTTGTTCAGTTTTGGAAAATTCAAAAAGAACTTCTTTGCTATTGGTAATTTGTTTTTTTTTTTTTTTTTTTAACAGGATCCGTTATATAATGGTTAATATTTTAATTTTATTATTAATAGTATTCACTTATATTCAGTATTTGTTTTATATACAAACTCATGATAATACCTTATTTTCATACTGGTAATGTGCATTAACAACTTCCATTGCAATAACTGCTACCATTTACACAAAGTAGTGGTCAATATAAATAGTGATCCAGCGACTGGGAAAAGCGCGGAATGCTGCGGGATATGTCTGGGAAATGTACTGGCAGTCACTTGGCAATGTTTACGTGCGATGTTTATAATCAACTGTGTGTGTGTGTGTACATGTGTTCGTACATGCACGTAACCATTATAAACTTCATGTATATATTAATAATGGATATTCCACAGGCGTAAAGTTTTTAATCTTGAGAATTTCTCACAAAAGAATATGCGATGCCAGCGAAAAACATTTCATTCTATAAACCCAAANGTTTACGTGCGATGTTTATAATCAACTGTGTGTGTGTGTGTACATGTGTTCGTACATGCACGTAACCATTATAAACTTCATGTATATATTAATAATGGATATTCCACAGGCGTAAAGTTTTTAATCTTGAGAATTTCACACAAAAGAATATGCGATGCCAGCGAAAAACATTTCATTCTATAAACCCAAAAATGTTAGTGTTTTGATGAATCGATAGTTGTTGTCTATTTACAATCGATTGTTAGTGACTTTCGATAAAGTCCCGTATATCGAAGGCAAGATCGTCAGTATTGATCGAAATTACTACAGACGTTAAAATGGCATGGTGGTAGACTGAGTCGGATGTTTCGCGCAATTGTAAAACGTTATTTAAAAATGGTTGTGACGGTTTTCGACAGGACGGCAGAGTTTGCGAGTGAAGGATTCTACGTCTTCGACAATGTGAAAACAATTCTTATGTGCAAATACTGCAACGTTAGAATAGAGTGGCAAAGGAAAGACACGTGCACGAAACACATAAATACAAAAGGCATCAGTACAACGAGAAAGTGAGCACAAATTAAAATCATACGTTATTAAAAACCAAATAATGAAGAGCGGATATTAGTAAAACAAGACATATAAATGAATTATTATAGGTCAAACAAGATAATAGCACAAATTTTCTGGCACGTGTCAACCACACGCCGCCAACAACACAAGGAACGAAGGTTAGTAAACAAATGGCTGCGTTACTTTCACCTTGAGCGTGATCATGTGACTATGCAAGAAACGTTGAAATCTAAATACGTTAGCATCACGTCATTAATAATTGGCATAATAAGATACAAGTCTTTTCGACACCCATTTGTAAGCGCTAAATTAACAATTACGTTAAAACTATTTCATCTCTTTGTGCTGGCAACCTAACGGCATAATTGTATCCGCGCTCGCCGCTGTTTGTAATGTTATATGCATGTCGCTAACGGCTAGGGTGTTTTTTCATAGGTGGATTTTCAAAAGTTTCTTCCAGTCGTGAACCGACTATACACACACACACACACACACGCGCGCGCGCACACGTGTGCGCACACACTTGCGCACACACACACGCACACACAGATATATATATATATATATATTCTCGTTTAGTTGAACCTCTTAAGCTGTAGTAAGAATTTCATAAGTAACTTATTTTAAAACTAATAAAAATTAAATCAAAGCTAAGTATACCACTTCTGAAACATCTGTCGCCTGAAGCGCAATGCCATTTGTTGTTATGGTAGGCTAAGTAAACTGACATGTTTTAAGTCGGTCACATTCTTTTATCAAAGTGGTGGCCATATAAATATTTTAGCCTAGGATGCTATACCTACAAAACCGTTTAACCAATTTCTTTAACTTTGTACGCTAGCAGTAATTTAGATGTGTCCATACTGATTAACCTTTGTCCGCCATTTACATGATTAAGCCAAGTTTTGTCACACATTTGGAATGAATAGACCAATTCCTACAGAATTTGTCAAGTTTATATTATATTAGGTCATATAAATTGAAAGCCGCACTACATTACTAATTAATTTGCAATAACGGTCTCTGATACAGCACATTAACATAATTTAAGCATTTTCCTATCTCGTGAGAAGTAATAATTGATAAGGAAATATAATTTGGATCATTTTTTCAATAAATGTGCTGTCAAATACAATTCTCATGTGTAGCTCTGCGGTTGCAAGAACGCGAAAAATGACCGGTAACAAGAGAAGTAATTACAGTATTATGTACAGATGATTTTTTTAAGTACTACATTACTGCATACGTCCTTGCACATTTATTTCTAAATAGTTGTGGTACTTTTTTTTTTTAATGTAAAGTCAACTGAAAGTTTTGATTTCTTGTCAGTACCTAATTTTTATTAGCGAAGATGTATTGCTCTCCGTCAGGTGTAATAATGTAGTTTTCCTGTAAGATGTTTGCAGTTCCGTAGCGCAGGTGCTCGTTTCTGTTGTTTAAACTTTGTACAATTTGTCTTTGTGCTATGTTGAANGTAGCGCAGGTGCTCGTTTCTGTTGTTTAAACTTTGTACAATTTGTCTTTGTGCTATGTTGAACAGCAGACCTTAAAATAAACTAATTACTTTGCCGTTGCATAAATACAAAAGCAGCTTACGTAACCATATAATTTAAACAATACTATGCACGTGCATTAATTATAATGTCTTCAAGAACATATACCTGGTTACATTCAAAGGCAAGTGAATGTTTTAAACCTACTTGTCTATTCTATGTATAATCCATTCACGGTAACTTCGATACTTTTGAAAAGAACCTTTGAAAAATCACCCTAGGAGTTACATGTTCAATTGGTTATAAAAAATTGGTATATGGAAAAAGGTTTTGTCTTGCTTTTAGCACTGAAGCACTATATAAATTGGTTGTTTTAAGTTTTAAGTATATTTTTTCAATAAATTTTAATAATTTGTTAAAAGTCCGTAAGAATTAACAACGGATTTTGAAGGGAC
>NQII01004207.1:19096-55069 GCA_002778355.1 Clitarchus hookeri
CGATATATACTTCAATCTACCTTTTTGTATGAATTACAACATTTCGCTAAATTGATTAACATTTTTTAGACATTTGGAGAATTTTATTAAAGTATATGGCATTGTTTCTCTTCAAAAATAAATGTTGGTAGTTCCCACATGGACACTGTTAATAAAATATTTGACAGTTCCCACAAGGCACTGTTTGTTTACAAAATATTTGACAGTTCCCACATGGCACTGTTTACAAAACGTTTGACAGGTGTCACATGGCAATGTTTTGTTTACATACTGCGGAAGGATACATAATCGGCTCCCTGAAAGTAGATATTTAGCAGGGTTTCAGAAAATCTTGAAGTTACCGTGAATACATTATAATAATGTATTATTTCAAGTCTACTAACCTAAATAAGAATAGAACCATCACTAGTCCTATAGTTTCCACCAAGAGTTGTATGGAAGTGTATGTTAATGTGAAGGTTGATTTGAAGCAATTCAGGCATAGCCGTGTGCACTGTGATACTACATACTACTACATTGCAATGACAGGTATATGTATTGTTTCCTGGGTTTGTAATT
Organism: Clitarchus hookeri; assembly: GCA_002778355.1. NCBI lineage: Eukaryota > Metazoa > Arthropoda > Insecta > Phasmatodea > Phasmatidae > Clitarchus > Clitarchus hookeri. The sequence goes on from NQII01004207.1 coordinate 19,655, forward strand.
TATGAATATGCATACAGTATGTATTTTTGCTTCTGTTTAGAAATTGACATGTGAGTGTGTGTCATCTTCAGAACATAATGCATATGCAAATAAGGTATTTTATGGTGATTAATCTACAGGGAAGGAAGTACAGAATTTTAAATAATAAATTATGTTGATTCTTTTTATTGCGTAGTCTTCCAGTTGTAACTGTGAGTTTATTTATCAAAATAATTTATACATATTCATGTCAAAACTGTAATGCTAATTTTTTTTTCTCCAATTATTACTGTTTGAGTATCTACATATATAGCTAGATTTGGGTATGAAACTAAATACATGAGTTTTTCAGGTGCAGTTATTTTGCATTTGCGTAACGAAGTAGTGATGTTCCTGCATTGTAATTTGTGTTCTGTGGTTGCTGTTTTTATGTTTAATTATGTGAACCTCCTCAACTTCTCGCCAGAAAATATGATTCTGTAAATTTTCTCTCTCTCTTCCTTGTGAAATATTTCTCTTCTCATTTGATGCAAGTCTCCTTATTTTTTAAATGAACATATTTTTTGCTATTTCTGTAATAAAAGAATTATATTTTTTAATCATGTGTTACTTTATTTGGAATCATATTACAATGGTGTGTGTGGATGTTGAACTTATATAAATTTTTTGAACAGTTACTTTGTGAAAATTTCTTGTTAATAGTTTCACCACGAAAGTTACATTTTACATACATCTTTTCTTGCCTCACATAATGTTCTTGCACAATTGCATATTTATGAAAGTAACTCAGCTTTGAAATTCTCACTTCCATAAGCTATGCGTTTCAACATCCTTGCTGTACATAGTACAGTCATAAGTTAGACTGTTTGAAGCACAGCAAATGAAACAAAAAGTAGAAAGTCATAAGAAAACTTACAAAAATCATAAATGCATAAACTCCATACAAGCTTCCAGCTTTCACAGTTTTGTTACATGTTTACCAGTGTAATTATTGTACAGGTTGTCAGTATTGTTAAATTATTTTCAGGCATATGTTGGCAGGTTTTTTTAAGTTGTGTTTTTCAGAGTAGATTCTCTATGGTATTTCATCAGAGTAGCAAATTCTCAAGCATGCTATGTATACTAATGAGAAATTTAATGTTACCATTATTTTGTTTGAAGCTTGATTGTTGTAGTTTCGCAGTTTAGTCAAGACTTGATTTTATGAGGCCTCAAGATTCCGGAGTATGGTCTTGTAATATTGTAGCAGACAGATTTTGACCCAAAAAATATATTTTCTTAAAAGTGAGTTTTTATGCATTATGTAAATTTTCAATTGGGTCTGGTAATGTTTTTTTTCCTCCCAAATAAAAGTTGTGATATCCCTCCCGGTCGTGGCACTCCGCTCGCGTTCAAGTATCACTGCTATTGTTTATTAATTGAGGTAAGGTCCATTGTGTTTGTGGGTTATTTATGCCTCGACTAGCTCAGTCAATACAAAGATGATAAATTCACTGTCCCATACTGACTCTTAACGACAACCCCATGCCATGCAACATGGCCGAGGGTGCTTGCTTTTCTGCTCTTAAATGTTGAAATTAATCAATTTCTATGGCCTTGTTCTGCTATAAACACACCCTCCTCAGTGATTTATTGCACCGCCATACACCGTATCTCCGCGACAAATATTTGCTTCTACGCCAGTCAGAATCTCAACACCTCTCTTGCCTCGGGGAGGCCTACTTCCTGGTTCCGTGTCTTTCACGTAAGTCCTTTCTCTCCAGCCAACGACAAACTTCTCCTCAACATTTTGGCGTGGGAAAATTGTCTTCCTCTCTCCAGGGCTGGGTGGTGCTCCCTGCCAAATGTTTATTTATTTGTTCGGTGCTCTAGGAATGTTGCATGTGTTTGCCAATACTTGATACACACATATTTGTTATCAATATCTTTTACATTAAATAATATTCGCAATTACATGAAAATACTGATTATACACACATACATATACTTATTTGGTTATAATGTGCAAGCCAAAATCGTCCCTCAGTGGTGGAGGGCGAGAAACCCCCTCGCTGCCTTGACAACATATGTGCTGCAAGAAATGGCCGGCATGTTTCTTTGCAGTTTTCAGTTGTGTCTCACCACACAGAATCTTATTTAAATGCAATTTATTTAATATGAAAAATAATGTGTATTATGGTAGCCGATGAATTTATGGTAAAAATTATATGGAATAACAAGTACTTACATTAACATTATCATTAAGGTTGTTTGCCTTAAATTAAATTTACATAATACTTAGTAGGTTCATCGCAAAGTTTACCCCAGAATGGTATATATGATGTACCTTGTCCCAAAAAAATGCAATCACATAGCACCAAGTAACCTTAGTGAGTGTAAAGTCTATTTTCAGTGTGTTCTTGGGGAAAATTGTGGATATAATTGATAATGATGAAGATTATTAATTAAGTGCCTAATTCAAAGTCTGTCGTAATATTACAATACAAATTAGCACAGTTGGTGAAATCAGCAAGCAAGTTATCAAGTGTGTCATATGCATGAATCACGTTAGTTTTGAAGGTCTATGGGATTGTGAGCAGACTAGCCAAAAGGTGGTGCAAGTGGAAAAGGGCAGTTGAGTTTTATATTGCTACTAAATGTATTACCGCTCAAAACAGAAAGCATGCAGTTTACCTTCGTTTTGGTGGAGGAGGATTACAGGATATATGTTATTCCCCTTCCAGATTACAACAATGTGCCTGATGGTAAAACAAAAATTGGTCAAACTTGCAAAAAAAAGTGCACAGATGTGAGTGCAAGCCATTTTAAGCTTCTCTGCATTTGCCAGTCGGTCACATTTACGTGCAGTGACAGGTGCTTTGACATTTTTAGTAACTGTGGCCAATTAGTATAGTTCAGAATGAAAAAAACATTCGGTGTGTTGATGCAACAAATGTGCCACCTATTTTTTGGACTGGATACACCTAGACCACTCGGGTTAAGCTTGCTCAGTAGGTAGCTCCTTCGTTGATCTGCATGATATAGTCAGCTCAGAGTCCATGAACCTATTATTTTATTAATACAGTAATATTTATTTCTAAAAATTAATGAAAAAAATTAACTTGGTGATATTTGCCGTAAATTTGTTTCCTGCAGTTGATGTGGAAAGTGAGATCATGGTGGTTGTGTAAACCAGTGTCCCTCAAACTTCACTTTACCACAGACCACTTGGCGTAGACTGTCACGCTAACCCAGACCGCTTACTTCTGCACTTGTTCCATTTTCATACCAAAGTACACTAGTAGAAATGCACTTAAGAACACCCAGTGAGTATCATCCTCCGGCCCGACCCATACAGGTAATACTTCTGGGCCATGCCCATTTGATACCTGTAGCTGCAATTATCGAGCATGCCAGACCTGATATAGCAGGGTATCATTGTTCTTAGCCCTCTTATGAACGGTTGGCGAGTGCATCCCATGTGGACATAGTAAACGTAGGTTGGAACTAAATTAATCTCGGAAAGTACATACAACTGACATTATTTAACTATATTACTATGTAAATGACAACGACATAGATAACACTCCTGCAATAGAACACACAGTACATTACATTCTTTCACATACCACAATATCATATTAAATGTCAACAGTAGTGTACTTATCGTTGTTCTGAGGCAGGATGTGTGGAGTAGGGGGTAGGATTCGTCCACCACTGTGGTTGATGTCACAGGTAGGGTCATCGTCGGTGGTCATGTTGGATGTTCGTCCCCCTCCCTTACCCGCACCAACCCACACCTTCTCTCACAATCGTCTCCCCGACCCAGCCACTCGCCTACCTCGTACACCGAAACATGATATAATTGAGGAACATAACATTACACCTCACCATGCCACCCTGACCAACTCCTCACCAACACCCTCCCAGTCTTAAAAAATTATTACCACAAAAAATGTGAGAAATCAAGGAACCTATAACGTAACCACTCTCTCCTCCACTCGACCCCATCGCCCTAGCCACTACCTCTCACCACCTCCCAACCATAAATATTCCTTAAAGTTTGCAAAACATATAAAAAAATAATTAAAATAAATAACAAATTGTATTGGTTACTCCGACCACAACCATGTTGGTCGTTGACGATCTTGACATTCACCCTAAAATGACCTGAAACTCGAAAAACCAAAACAAAAAGTGTAAAAATCTTTTTAAAAAAACCTACAAATCTAGAAATATATTATGTCATGGACTCCAACACCCACGTCTGATGTCGGTGACCCTGACCCTAAAGACATTGAACTCGAAAAATCAAGGCAAAATCGGGAATAATCTATAAAAACATTAAAAAAATCATTGAGGAAAAATTTACGTACCTACTGCAAAAAACCATACGGATGTGTGCGGCCCTAAACGATTGATGCAATCAAATCTTGTAAGCATTGCAGAACTCAGCCACTTCCTGGTACGACTATCAGTAGCCAACTGAACCCCCACTGCTATATTTCTTTGGTTGCATAGCCGATCAGCCTTATCCATACGACCTCCAAAGCGAATGACTGCCTATGTGTAATGTGCATGCCCCCCCTCCCATTTACACAACCACCACATCTCCAACACTCCTCTCATTGCTTCACTTCTCTCGCCATTTCCTCTCCATACCTCGGCCACCATCAACNGACCCCCACTGCTATATTTCTTTGGTTGCATAGCCGATCAGCCTTATCCATACGACCTCCAAAGCGAATGACTGCCTATGTGTAATGTGCATGCCCCCCCTCCAATTTACACGACCACCACATCTCCAACACTCCTCTCATTGCTTCACTTCTCTCGCCATTTCCTCTCCATACCTCGGCCACCATCAANACCACCACATCTCCAACACTCCTCTCATTGCTTCACTTCTCTCGCCATTTCCTCTCCATACCTCGGCCACCATCAACATCCACATATGCCACCAACCCCTCTTCCATCCACTAACTCTTCATAGTTTGTCCCCCTCACCATTCATCCTTGCAATCAACCAATCACACAACTCCCCCCCTTCATCTCCTTCAGCACATTACAATCCCCAATCGTTTACTGAAGAGGCTGACTCCACCCAGGACTGGCTCCTGCCAAGACAAATTCGTGCAAACATGACTACACAATTGAAACACATTTTTATGACCAGCAGCTAGTATCCAAAGTAGNGCCAAGACAAATTCGTGCAAACATGACTACACAATTGAAACACATTTTTATGACCAGCAGCTAGTATCCAAAGTAGTCACCCTTCGCAGCAAGGACAACACCTACGAGCTGGCAGTGACTCAGTCAGGTGCTGATAGATCTCCACGGGTATCTGGAGCCATACTGTCTGATGTGCTTCCCACAANCTGGCAGTGACTCAGTCAGGTGCTGATAGATCTCCACGGGTATCTGGAGCCATACTGTCTGATGTGCTTCCCACAATTGTTGAAGGGTGCGTGGCGGAGGAGACAGACGGCAAACACGATGATCGAGGTGGTCCCACAGATGTTCCAATTGGATTGTGATTGGGTCCGTTTGGGGGCCAGGGAAGAACTTTGAAGTCTTGATCGTGTTTTCTTCCAGCGACGTGCAGACACTTCTAGCCGTGTGGCAAGATGCATTATTGTGCTGGCAGAGCCCGTCCTCCCGAGGAAAGACAATCATCGTGTACGGGCGGACGTGATCTCAGAGGATGGATTCATAAATCGAACAAGAGTGCCTTCCACACAGATGATGCTACCTAGGGAATACCACAAGAACATTCCCCAGACCATAACACTGCTCCCACCGCCTTGTGTTCGTCCAGCAATGGATGCAGGGTGTCGGTTCTCAGACGTCTCTCGCAGGACATGCTTACGTCCATCCGTTCTATGCAGCTGAAAACGTTGCCAATCGACAGCTGTTCACTCGCTATACTATGGAGCAAATTCCAGTCGTTTTCGTCAATACACCTTTGTTAGGATGGGTGCAGTCACCCTCCATCTGCTCCGGAGCCCCATTCGCAGATGGGTTCGCTAAATGGTTGCTATAGACCCGTGTTTGGATGCCCCCTTGTTCAGTTGGACAGTGATCTGTTCCACTGTAGCCCGTCTGTTACCCTTCACACACCGTCGTAGCCGACGTTCACCTCGGACTTCAATGGCGCATGGAGCTCCACAGTTTCCACAAAGTTTATCCCAATGGTGCCATTCGTCCACTCATGATACACCTTTACCACAGAGGCATGTGACAGTTCACAAACGTTGCTGTTTCTGAAATGCTGCCCNTCGTCCACTCATGATACACCTTTACCACAGAGGCATGTGACAGTTCACAAACGTTGCTGTTTCTGAAATGCTGCCCCCCTTGGCCCGAAAGCCAATGATCATCCATTTTTGCAACTCTGTTAAATCGCTTCCCTTACCCATGAGAGCAGGAAGCACACTGTGTACAGCCAGCCTGTCCGTCGCATTATATACTCGCTTTACCAGCCCACGTCACGGACCATACGTCATGGGCTACGCGCTACAGATGACACTTCTAGCAGGTGGTCATACTAATGGGAGTCGACTCTGTATAATAGTGGACAAGACCAACAGAACATACCACCAGGTTTTGGAGTGTTATGCGGGTACAGGCTTGGACACTGCCCGGCCCCGAAGCCGATGCGTTCGAGGGGCGGATTTGCTGTGGTAAAATGCGTACTCTTTTCCCTCACGCAGCCGGGAGAGTACGGGGTGACTGGCTGGTCGTGGTTGTTATTTGTAACGGTATACTTGATGCACATCAAATGCAGTCATAGATGAAAATCAGTAGTGGAGAGGGTTGTGAGACATGAATCTGTAATTGCAAACCACAGTGGGGTTGTTAGAATTTTTAGGAGTACTGAATTTTGGTTTCACCTCTTCCAAGTACATAAAATGTCCATAAATACTAGTGATGTAACGATTCCACTTTTTCTCTATTCTCGATGCCGATACCACTCTCGATTCTCGATTCCAAAAATTGTGATTCCTTTAGTTACAGACAATTACTTCACAGAACTAAATACCGTATAGCAGGGTGTTAAATTTAGTTATTTNTTGTGATTCCTTTAGTTACAGACAATTACTTCACAGAACTAAATACCGTATAGCAGGGTGTTAAATTTAGTTATTTAAACTGGGCCTGCATTAGGAGTATTACTAATATAAATAATATAACACTTGAACAGTGAGAGCATATTCATATGAAAATCCAAAAGGTTGAAGAGGCATATGAGATAATATAAACAGGCATTGAAAACATACATCTTACCAAATAACGAAGTTCAAAAGTAACACATGCTTATCACACTAAGATCAACTTTCAAACTCATAGATTTCTCTGTAAAATGACTAGCATACCGTACAACTTTCGTCCATGCAGTTTATTCTAAAATAATTCCAAACCTCACTTGCCATGATAAATGTTCACAAACGCATTAAATTACTAAAAAGTTTCCAAGAATAGCACAGTGAAAACAATTAAGTTTTACAAAAAAAAAAATACTTTCATCGCATGCAACTGATAGGCACAATAACTGCAGGACGTAGATTCATAGTACTATAACAGGCTGGTGTTTACCATAAACAGAACATAGCGAGGCGGGATAATGGCTTGGTTTGTTTGCTTCTATACTATCAGCGCTGCCGCCATATTAAGCCAACGTGCTAGTAGACTAGTAAACAATCATGGTAAGACGTCAGATGGTCTTTACAAAGCCGTAAGATGTCGAGAAACTTGGTTTTCTTTTACGATAACACTTTTTTTTTCTCGTATTTGTACCGGTGTAATATTTCCAATTTCTTCACTTTCCTTACCAAGTCATAACGTAAACAGTGAAGTGTGCGCACGTAACTTACGGCGTTGTGAACAAAGAAACGTCATATCAAAGCCACAAGAAGGCACAGTGCAAATGTGACTATTCCATGAGTGGAATAAAAATTTAGTTTCTGTTGCATGCAAATTAATAAAGTGGTATGTTCTTCATATAAATCCTTTGCTGTAGAAACGTTGCAATCATCTGCTATGTGGTAGGTTTTTAAGCACTTTTTTATTCATGCGTGTAAAGTATAGGCCATGCAAAAAGTGAGGCCGTGTTCGAATTTGCACTTTTATGCTGGATTTACAATACCGCGACGAACATGGTCCGACAATCGAACACGACATGTCCATCCGACAATATCCACCACCAATATGTGTTCAGTGTTTACAATGCTCCGACAGTTCCCATCCGACAAGCATATCGTAGCTGTAGGCAAATCTTAAAATGGCCAGTAATGTGCTATACTTTCTCGTTGGAATGCATGGAAATCACAATATTTTGTACACTATTTTTTTGTGAAAACAGTCGAAAGCTCTCTAAATATACTATTCTCCATCATAATTTATTTCCATCACATCAACAACCAGGCATTTTCCCTCTACACAATCAGTATATCCTGTAACATATTTTTAGAGTAAAATTTCCCACAGCAGTGACATTTGCACAACATTTTGTTTTGTAAGGTCGTATTTATGTTATTATTTATACTGCCCCGCGAGTCCGACAACGACAAAAGTAGAAATAGAATCTACTTTTGTCTGCCCGCCGGAGCCGTGATTTTGTCGTGGTGACCTTGCTTCTGATTGGCTGTTGAAATATTTAAGTCGGAGTCGGGGCTGTGGTGTCGGGACGGCCGTGGCATTGTAAATCCAGCATTAGTTTACTGAAAGGTCGCGTGACCTGAATTAGTCAACAAAATAATGATGCACTTGGTACATTAGTATTTATTTAATTTTTAGTATGTAACAAAACTTGCTAAAATACTAAACTAACAAATCACGACCATCTTTAAATAAGTGATTGTCGACGGCGACCGAACTGAAGCTCCTAAATACTAATATATTAAATGGTGAATTTGAACACGGCCAGCATCGTGTTATTTTCAGATTATTTCCGCATCTAATTTTTTCACGCACAAAATAATTTTCCAAAAGTGATTCAATTATTGGCATAAATCAAGTAATTTTAAACCGTTTTTGGAGAGGTGATAGGTTATCTGTTTGTAGTAATTGGTTTTTAGTGCTTCGACTCTTGGTCTTCCGATTCTCGATTCCACGATTCTTCAAGAATCGAGGGTATCGAGGAATCAAATTTGACATCACTAATAAATACACAAGGAATAATATATAGAGATCAAGTTTGGGAGGAGGATGAGGAAAATAAATAATTGTGTTGCTACCGGTTTTTGGTCCATAATTGAAATTTCTTCTTTTGACGGGCATAGCATATCACTCGGATGACTGAATAATTGTAATATTGATGTGTTACTTTAATTTGTTTACTATGTGGAATAAGTGGGAATTACAGTAGTTGCTGATTATGTTCTTGGAATGACTGCAGAAGTGACAGTAGTACAAGAAGCAAAACAATTTTCTCTAAAATATAATTAAATAATGTTCTTTGACCTAACTAACTCACTTTTTTTACATTTAATATCAAACCTGAAAAATGGCAAAAAAAAAACATGTAATTCCTATATTATTTAACTCTACATCGTAATTGGAATATGTGGTAAAACTTTGTAGATGAGCAACTGTCATAACTGAAAGCAAAATGGTAGCAGCATTAATATATCAAACAGTTGTACAATTCAATAATTTTATATTAAATCTGTTTAGACATTTAATGGGTAATAGCAGGTAAAAACTCTACTCAATCCAGTTAGAGTGAGTAATTTGTGTGCTTACTTCCTTTCTTGGATGTGAACACTGTGATTGACTATGTTTGTTCAGAAATAACTCTACATACTTCTATGGGATGACGCAAGTGTGATTCGTAGCATATTTATGCGACACATCAGTCTATTTTTTATTTGAAATTAAGTGTGGAGTTGCAAGTACGTATGTCATATTTTACTATGGGGATTATTTTTAATACTATTTTGTANATTTGAAATTAAGTGTGGAGTTGCAAGTACGTATGTCATATTTTACTATGGGGATTATTTTTAATACTATTTTGTACCCTAAATGTAGTGTGACAATGTATTTTTGGAGTTGTCAAAAATGTCACAAAGCAAGGCAAGCAAGTTGGTAAAGAATATTTTTCCAAAGCTGTTGATCCTTCTGTAGACATCAGTAATGCATTTACCCCCATACCAATGTGCATGTATCCACATACATGCATGTATGCACACACGTGCATACACTCACATCCTCAAACATGTGCATGCACACACATGCCAACACGTGTGTACGTGTCCACATGCATGCACATACACAAGTGTGCACACTCATAATTGTATGCACTTAACTACATTTAGTGCATATTGTACACACTTTTGTGAATGATTATTGGCTTAAACAGTTTAATATTATTGTTCTCAGTCAAGTGGTTATGTGTCTGTAGTGTACACTTAGCTTTGTTTTTTAGGTATTCACATCTCTTTCAAAAACATATATTAGCTATTGATAACTATGTAAAAAGTTAAAAGAGAAATGAGCACGAGTACTTGCAGGTTGGGGTGACAGGAAAAAACGCTTAATATGGACAATACTTTTTCATGCAACAACGGACTGTGACACTGTGCATCCACACTTCAAATAAATACTATTTTGTGTTTTTTGTATCTGCAAGTACAAAACAAGAGTCTGTGAGTACTTTGACTTCTGAATTTTCCTATCTTTCAATTAATAGCAGCCTATCTGCTNAAGTACAAAACAAGAGTCTGTGAGTACTTTGACTTCTGAATTTTCCTATCTTTCAATTAATAGCAGCCTATCTGCTTATTTCCCACAATTTTTCATTGTTTATGCTAAATATTGTTAAATTTACTGAGCTTAGGATAAAGCAGTTTGTGTGCAGTGACTCAGAAATCATATGTTTGTTCAAAATTGTTGGCTTNAATTTACTGAGCTTAGGATAAAGCAGTTTGTGTGCAGTGACTCAGAAATCATATGTTTGTTCAAAATTGTTGGCTTGTTCGTTGGCTTGTAAGGTAAGTGAATACAAAAATGTTACTGTTGTTCATCTGTCTAACTTTGTAATATAAGTGCATAGTTAATTGTGTGTTCGTACTTTGAAGTGTTAAATGTATTGTTTTCTTAGTTGTTATGGCAGTGGGAAAGTGTACTAATATGTAATACTTAAGTTAATCTAGTTGGCTTTGTAACATCACTGAATGTAGTTTGGTATGGTTTCCAGGTGGTGACTCCCAATTGGGGCATGATGTGTGGGTGTGGCAGTAACGGGACTTTGCATGGCCTTATCGTTGTTAGCTCGCCTAATCCAGCATCTTGCTTTGTGTATTGTGCCTCTTGTTCAGTAGAATGCAGCAGCATAGGTCTGTATAGTGCGAGGGAAGGCAATATTNTAGGTCTGTATAGTGCGAGGGAAGGCAATATTGTCCACTGAAAATGTTGAATCTTGGTTTCAAAAATAGTTTTCAATGTTTTCTTGGAGCACTTCTATTTTCATTTCACCGCTGTTCCACCCCAGCTAGTATAGACATCATTCATTCTTTGAGCTGGCCAGGAAAAAGAGGTCTGCCAATGAGGACGGCTGGGAACACATGTTACCAGCCTTCTCATCCATGGTTGCCCCTGCCTGAAGGTGGGATCACTATATACTTGTACATACAAATGAAAATATTGGATTCTGGTGAGCTGAGGTCTTTGACTGGCTTATACTTTTTTTGAAACATCATTTAAGTTTCAGACTACACTTTAGCTGTAACCTGCCGTGTCGGACGGTCAGCAACCATCTCGTTCGTTATCATCCTGCAACAGTTGCAGCTGCTACATTACGTCCCGTATGCCGCCAACCTCCACAGACAAACTCTTCATTAAAAAATTGAATTCTTAAATATTAATGTACATTACATACCTAACACTGCGCTTGTCTGTAATTTAACACTAAATAATTATTTATTCCCCTCTGTAACGACTCACACTGATTATATGTAACTAGTTAATGTTTCTTTCATCTGCTGGTTGCAAATTGCAAGCTAGTGTTCTTATTTCTTTTCAGGTACTTTTCAACAAGAATGTCCTTTAGTGGTTTAGCATTTTCTTTTCGCATGCAGTGTTGGCAAATTAATTGATGAGGTATGTGAAGCTATATGGAACAGATTGCTGCCCAAACACATGTCTGTTCCTAACGAAGACGATGATGTGAATATTGCTACACAATTTGAAAGAAAGTGGAACTTCCTGTATGTTGTTGGTTGCATTGATGCCAAACGTGATCGCATTAAGTGCCCTTCTAAATATGGTACAGTATTATTTTGTATAATTATAAACATGCAAGTCCATTTTTGCCAACATCGACACATACGGGACTGTTGGTACCTGTAGTACACCAAGTTTTTATGTACAACTTTGTCGAACACTTTGAAACCGCTTTGCCATCCCCTTAGGGAAAGTTTGGGTTATTCTGAAGACATGCCTTGTGTTCTTCATGTGATGATGCCTACCCTCTGAAGAAGTATTTAATAAAACCATTTTCCAAGGCTGTACCAAGAATTTTATCCATTTTATGTCGGAGAGAGGGGTGGGGTAAGCAGTGAGGTATTAGGTCCGCTGGCATGATGCGTTGCATTGTGTTAGTAAACCATGAAACACACCAAAATAAAGCTTTAATGCTGCAATCTTATAGCACACATGTACATATATGAATATCAAATTCCCCTATCTCTATTATTGGTCGACCCCAATATTTGCAGACTTTTCACTAGTAAAAGAAAATTATTTAGCATGTGAGTGTATTTAAATTAATGTGCCACACCAATTATGAAATATTTTTAGCAATGGACACACACATGAAAACTTTAGAGAAACAAATAAGTGAGTAGGCCAAATGCTGTAAAATAGTCACAATTTTATGCACTTTGTGACGTGACACGTACTCACCGTAACGTGGTCGTCAGTCACCTGACATAACGCGTCAAGGAGTTTTCGTGGCACCCAACATAGGGCAACAGCAATTTGTTAATTAGTTAATAAAGCAGAACCAGGCCAGCAGGACTCCAAGAATCCGTTAATCTAGTCTGGTGTCAATCCAAAACCAGCCAGACTTTCAGGAGTCTGAAAACACTCTGTGGTGCTCAATTGTAACTAGCCGAGATGTCCGAATCAAACCTGAGCCTTGCTGACCAAGGCGAAGCCGCTACCGCAATGGAAGAAACCATTGACAACCCAGTCAAATGGCGTAACATACCCACATGCCTCGGAGCGTGCATTAACTTCATCAGTTGCACACATTGCGAAAACCGCTTCCACTCTCTATGCCTGGGGTGGAATGATGAGCCCCATTACATGGACGGGTTAGAATACCGCTGTGATGAATATCAGACCTACCAGACTGCTTATTGTAGCTGGATCACTTTCACCGAACAAGGGATAAACACTGTAAGATGCATTATATGTGCGCAAAAGTTTCATCACATATGCATAGGCTGGCCAAACAACAAGGCTTATATTGCTCCAGTCCCCAGCGGCAAAGCCATCACTGGAGTTGCAACACTACGCTATGAGCTATGAAGTGTACTTCGGGTCATTGTTATTGTCGAATCCAGTTTAGCTTTATATTATTGAACTAACACTAGTTCAACCAGTCTCATGGAGCTTCCATGGCTGCAAGCCTCTCTGGATGCAGAGGTCGTGACCGGCCATGATTCTGCCCCCGCTCCCCTTGCCGTTTCCATTCACTTCCGCCCCACTGGGTGTACGGCTGTGATTTTATTACTAACTCCCCTATTGGTGTATTTTTTATTGTGAGTTTTAATGTCCACTATCCAACATCATACATGCTTATTATGCTATTTTCCTCTCCCAGCCTACAAAATTGTGAATCCCCGTTTTGGGGGCCGCACTCTGCATGCCAGTAGGGGCAGAATGTCCATTTCACGTTATCATGATGTAATATTAATGCCCCGCTCATCTTTCGACGATAGGGGTCAAACCACTGCCCGCACGAGTCCATCCTCAATCTTACCTCCGGGCGCAGGGGAAATCAGATTTTGCGGATCAGCACAAGTCCTATCAGGGTTGTCCCCCCTGAACCCCGCTGAGGGAACCTTTTAGAGTTGTGAGGTCAGCCAGTGCTACTTCTTCCATTTCATCATTGGTTCTCCATTTCATAGGGCTAATACCCCAGTCCAAAAATGGTCCCTTTCCATTCCCGTGAACTTCTTCACATTTAAATTCAGCCTTTGGGCCCCTCTTATTGTAAAGGAGTCTACCAGCCTGCCATCTCGAGCCTCTGTCGTGACTGCCTACGAACTATGAATTTTCAGGGAGGCGGACATCCCTTTTAGTAAAACCTGGCATAGGGTACGTCCAGGAGTTTTCCACTTTGCCAATCCCAACAATGGGATCGCCCAGCAGTACCTCAAGGAGGTGTTGGTTCCCTAGAACTGGCAAATGCTATAACTTGTGCTTGACCAGTCTTTCCTGTAGCTAAGTTTCCNTCCAATTTGCCAATCCCAACAATGGGATCGCCCAGCAGTACCTCAAGGAGGTGTTGGTTCCCTAGAACTGGCAAATGCTATAACTTGTGCTTGACCAGTCTTTCCTGTAGCTAAGTTTCCTGCGAACCTATGATACTAGGGGTGACAATACCTCTGACACAATTATCGGTTAGCCTCTGAAGTGGCACTCGCAAGCTGAGATGGGAAGCCCCTTCCGTAGTCGAGGACGTCCCAACCAGGTTTTAGTGACACAGCTCAAGGGCACTCCGGAAGGACCCCGGCCAGAGACTAGCTCTCTCAGGGTGTTGACTGGCCAGATGAAAAAATCACGACACCGGGCTTAGTATACAGATGTGAGGTTTGCAGACATGCGGAAGAATGCAGACCAGATAATCCTCGCCACAGCACGATGTCCACCCGGGGTAGCAACATGTAACATTCACCCAGGAATTCGAGAGGAAGTTTTCGGAAAACGAAGGTCCAGTTGAACAATGTGTCAGTAAAACCCAGAAACAGTTAAAGGGGAAGTCGCTCGACTGGTGGAACAAATATGGAGATTTCATTACAAAATGGGGCAACTTTGTTCTCGACTTGCCACCCAGTTCTCGGGCGAGGAAGTATTAGCGCACTTAACAACAGAGTTCCACAGTTGAACCCAGGCCACCGAGGAAGAGACAGAAATCTTCCATCAGGCGTAAAGTGCAAATGTACAACAAGATATTTCCCGCTGTATATGCAATGTTACGTGTATGCTGCTCCCAAAGCTATTAATTTCCTACAGATTCCCAGGCCCAAGTCAGTGGAAGAACTAGTGGAGCCTGCGAGGGACATAGAGAAACTACCGGGAACACGTGGCCTTGGAGCGAAACAAAAGGGGAAAGGGAAGCAGCAAGTGGCCTTGAAGCATAACAAAAGGGGGGCAGGTGCACTCCCATACTCCCCTTTCTCCTCCTCCTGCCTGCTGCCCCTCTTCGCCTGTGCTCCTATGGTGCTGGTTCTGCACCAGTAGGCATTTTAACTGTGATTGCCCTGGAAAGCCTGCTGGTTGGCAGGCAATAAAAGAAGGGAGCACGAGGAAAGATGGCCCACATCCCCTCTGAGCGACGGAGAAAATAGAAGGAAGCGTGGTCGACCTTGCAAGGCAAAGTCTTCCATAGTGAGTAAAAACATGCTGTAGACAGCTAGAGAGAAGAGTATAAGAAAAAAAATTGTACTGGACAACTGCAGTGTGTACAATGGTACACCAGAGATATTTGTAAATATTTGTAATAATTTTGGTGGGCAAAACCTTTTTTTAATTAATTGTAGGTGGCCCATACACCAATTCATTAGTGTAAATAATAATCGCAAGGGTACTCATGTTGTAAATATTAGGTAGATAAAAGCAGGCCTACGTTACGGAAGCCTTAGAGCCGGCACCACTAGCACTTGTCCCACGTCCTGTAGGAGGCTATATAGCAGAGCCACTTTAAAATGCCTTCAGTGCTACGGTAGCTAACAAGTAGAATTAACACACCTCTCACGAGTGGGGCTTGTATATACACTGGTGTTAGATACTTTCTTTTTTCATGCCTGCCTGTAGATTTGTTTTCTTCCAGGTGAAATCTGTTAAATGATTTTTGAAAATAAACACAGCCTTCTGCTGATTCGTGTGAGCGGTACTCTTATTACGTAACAAAAAAAGGTACTCCAGCATTCACCAGACACCGGCCATTACCACGTGGCAGCTGTCCTACCTTTAGCGGGCCTCTTGCCTGTCTCAGTCTGCACGCAAGAAAGAAAGAGCGATACACCATGCCAAGAGGGAAATGTGACACACCACGCGCCGGAGTCCAGAGCGGCGTATGGAAGAGGAGCACTAGCTCAGACTTATTCGAGTGACAGTTCTACATCACTCGCGCCCACGGCATTCTTCTCAGATGAGTCTACGTTGCAACAGAGTGGAGGCGATTTGACACGTGACGTGTACTGACATATATGTATATATACACATGACTTGCTCATAGTCTTCACATGTCATCATGTCGCCCCAGGCGGGGTTTGAACCTTTAACAACTTGCTACTAGAACCTACCAACACACCTCTATGCAAGGGGAGCCCACGGGCGTGAGCCAAGATCTTTTTCACCTTTATGTCAGACGTCACGCCACCCCCACGTACGATAGCCAGTTAAGTAACCCCACTCTGTGCCTTAGGTAGCGCAGCTGAGGCAACCCCGCATAGCAGGGAAGCATGCTTTCAGCTGCCCCGAGAGATGGCACCGGAGTTCGGCTCCGTCTACGGAGGGAGGAGCTAACCCGTCACCCCACAAGCAGGTGTGGATATGTGTCCCTGCACCGCCGCAGAACGGCGTTGATTCTCAGCAGCTCTCCCCACTACCTCGTGTGCGGGAGCTCTCTGGTACAACCTCCTTCCTCACAAAGGATCACCGCTCTTCAGGAGATCTTCCAGACCTTCAACCCCCTGAAGAAGTCTTCATCGCCCTTAACTCTCACTACCCCTCTGATAGTGTCACCCGAGTCCCTTCTGGACAACAGCATTAGAGTTATCTAGGGTCAGTTAGTGTTATAGTTACCTAGTCGCATCTGCTCTTGTCTAGTTTAGACTCAGGTCCTCTTCACCTGGTATTACCGTAGTTTACTTCTGTTACAGGCCATATCTTTTGTTTGGAAACAAGTATAACTTCGAACTAAAAAATATGAGAGTGTCTTTCGTTCCCCGCAAGCACATTTATTTTACACTTGTATCGTCCAATTTCCTTTGCATAAAGTTTAGTTACAAATATAATTTATAAAAAGTTTACATAGAGTGCAAAGTGTGTGGTGTAATGTTCATAATCATTCGACATGTAAGAGCATTTGCTTCAAACTGCATAAATTAGTCTTAAAAATAATTTTACTTATCACAGCAGATATTTATTTGCTTTATAACTAGAGTTTTACAATTTAAGTCTTCAAATATGGAACGTAATCATTATGTTTGAAGCATAACAGTGAAAATACAATATTTGATTTACCTGTTGAAAGAAATTTTAATAACTTGAAAGCAATGTAGACTGCTTGATCTTTAAACACAAACTTATTTCTTATTTAGTGTCATTTTGTTCATGAAAATAGTTTTAATGACAGATCTGGTTGTAAACAGCACACCAGTGTTGTCGAAACTGAAGGGACGTGTTTTGCATAACCAGTCCAGTGAAATTGTACATAATATTTTAAAGTTTATGGAAGAAGAAGCTAGGAATGGGATATTCAGCATTCCAGTTAAGAGAGCACAAGTTCGAACAGCATGTGCGACTGGTCTCGCAAAGAGAACTGTGCGAAAAATTGAGAAAGAAGCGAAGGACATAGGAAATTCAGGTAACACATCATCTCAAACCCAAACTGTGAAATTGCTGTTACTTCATTAGATGCTTTTGACTTATGCGTTGTAAGGAGAATCGTTTAAGATTTTATACAACAGGAAAATGTGTGCCAACTGGTAGGATTTCGGTAGAAGCTGCATGAAGCCATCTAGTTTAGGGGCAGCACGACAAGCATGAGAAGACTTGGAGTTCTTAGGGTTCAAGTGAAGGAAAACCAAAAATAGGGGCATTCGAGATAAACTAATACCTAACTTATTTAAAAAGCATAGCACATTTTAGAGAAGAGCAGCAAATAATATATATGGATTAAACGCATATTTTGTCTTCTCATGTGAGTGGGAAATCGTGGAGTGACGATAGTGCTGAGTGTTTCCTTGCTCCAGTATCGAAAGGAGAGAGATTAACAAGTGTGCATGCGAGTGGTGGAAAAATTTCTTACNGGGCATTCAAGATAAACTAATACCTAACTTATTTAAAAAGCATAGCACATTTTAGAGAAGAGCAGCAAATAATATGCATGGGTTAAACTAATGTTTTGTCTTCTCATGTGAGTGGGAAATCGTGGAGTGACGATAGTGTTNAGAAGCTGCATGAAGCCATCTAGTTTAGGGGCAGCACGACAAGCATGAGAAGACTTGGAGTTCTTAGGGTTCAAGTGAAGGAAAACCAAAAATAGGGGCATTCGAGATAAACTAATACCTAACTTATTTAAAAAGCATAGCACATTTTAGAGAAGAGCAGCAAATAATATATATGGATTAAACGCATATTTTGTCTTCTCATGTGAGTGGGAAATCGTGGAGTGACGATAGTGCTGAGTGTTTCCTTGCTCCAGTATCGAAAGGAGAGAGATTAACAAGTGTGCATGCGAGTGGTGGAAAAATTTCTTACNTGAGTGTTTCCTTGCTCCAGTATCGAAAGGAGAGAGATTAACAAGTGTGCATGCGAGTGGTGGAAAAATTTCTTACTTTCACCTATTTTACAAAGTACATAATCTCATTAAAAAGGACAAGAATAAGTGAGCACATTAAGTGTATTGAACATTCTAATAAATGATTGCTGTTTGACTGCTTACACACTGCAGGTACATACGTTTATTTGTTTCTGTATATTTTTTTTTGTCAGTTTGCAGCCTCTGATTTTACCCTTAGTGGGAATGGTAGTTGGATGGTGAGGTGGGCATTTCCCCCTCCCCTGGGCAATGGTGAAGCAGTGCTCACCGCTTGCACAGAGTTTTTCTGGTTCCTATGCTGTTGGCTTTGGCCACTTCTTTAATTGAGCGTTGAGTCTTGGTTGGTGCGCTTGTAGGGGTATAAGCGGTTGTGAACCTAAGTGGCTTGATTATACCTTGGTGACGTTGGCTGGCCGGACAAAGGTAGGCCTCTTCTTCGGCAGTGGAGATACTGCACGAGGTAGGGCCATACGAGGTTCAAGGTTGAGCTTGACCAACCAGTGTAGACCCTCTCTGACGTGCAGCCTCCTCTTTCTTCCTCCTGGCTGACAACTGAACCACTTCTCTTCAGTACCCCAGCCTGAGTTAGCCCCTGCTTGGCAGCTTTGCCCTGCCCAGCCCTATGGTGAGGCAGAAAGAGGGAGTTAAGCTGAATAGGTTGATAGTGGGTAGCCAGTAAGGGGCAGACACAGGGTGTGGAGGTTTATGTTAAGTTGTAAGCCTGATCTACTGGAGGGGTAGAGAACAGCGACTAGCTGTGAAGCGGGTTGTGGCGCAGCAGGCGGCAACAGCTGTGCAAGCCACCCTTGCTTGAAAGCGTTGTGGNGACTAGCTGTGAAGCGGGTTGTGGCGCAGCAGGCGGCAACAGCTGTGCAAGCCACCCTTGCTTGAAAGCGTTGTGGGGCATGTATGGCATTACTGCTCTTCTTAGAGGTAGCTGCAGCTGTGGCTAGGCTATACAATAGAATGACGTCGCTCGTGGTGCTTCACTTTGACCAAATGGTTANGAGGTAGCTGCAGCTGTGGCTAGGCTATACAATAGAATGACGTCGCTCGTGGTGCTTCACTTTGACCAAATGGTTACGAGAACCACTCCCCATTAATGGTCTACGCATGATCACTCACTCGTCACGAGATCGAAGAATGAACCGTTTGAGGTAACATCATGCATCATAGTTTTTATTGTGCAACCAATTAGTTGGGTGACCGGGAGTAGGGAATGATTCTCTCTTTGCTTTGTGACGTAGCTCAGATGCACAGTCAGCTGGATATATATATATATATATATATATAATATTCCCCCCTTCCACCCTAATTGTGTTTTATTTGTTGAGCTATTCTGATTCCACTATAAAAAATATTTGCTTTTACTGTTAGGGGATCTGTCTCAAAAATTTTCATTTCAGTAACTAGTTTATTTGGCATTTGTGTCAGCTATATTTTTTTTTTTATGGCCTTTTAAAGTTTTAATTTGGGACATTTAGTAACTCTATTACTCATTTTATCATTCGTTATTTTTGTAAAGGTTCATCTGTGTGCACGTCCTGCATCAGCATATGTGTACACACATGTTAATACTATAAAATTTGTGTAGTGTATCAAATTAAATGAGATTTTGGTTTAGCACATTGAGACATACCGCTTTGTGAATGACTGACAGGCAGTCTGTGGTTGGTTATGAAGGCCAGAGATGGCAATCCTCACTTTCTCTTCAACTTAAAAAATATTGGATGCAATTTTTTTTTTCTTGCTATGGTGGTTTTATTTAATTTTAATTTTGTTATATTACTATTACCATGTCCATGCACGGAAGATAATTAAAAAATGATGATTCTATTAAAGTTAGTTACTGCGAAACTTGTAGATCTGGGTTGGGTTGCAGTGGGGCTTAATTCTAAGTGTGGATGAGTGTTTCCGGGTAACTGCATGTTACTGCTACCAAATCCAAAGTTAAACTTAAATTTTCTGAACCAAATAATAGCCGATTAAGATCATGAAATCAAAACTAGTAAAACAGTTTAAAGACAGTTATTGCTGGTGGCAGCCACCATATTTAATTAGTTTATAATGGTGGTTTGTACTTCTGCTAGNCAGTTTAAAGACAGTTATTGCTGGTGGCAGCCACCATATTTAATTAGTTTATAATGGTGGTTTGTACTTCTGCTAGTGGAAGAGTAAATTTTGTCTACAAACTGTTCTTTCTATACTTGTAATTTGCCCTTACATATATTTCACAATGTCGACTAGCAGTTTAACTCTAAATTTGTACAATCATCTCTCGATTCTATGACACTTCACGGTTCCTGGGAAAAGGGTTGTTACTTCAAGAGGGTTGCTAATGGAAAATAGTTNCTCTCGATTCTATGACACTTCACGGTTCCTGGGAAAAGGGTTGTTACTTCAAGAGGGTTGCTAATGGAAAATAGTTTTATGGTTCCCCAAAGAAAGGGTAGTTATTTTGAAAAAGTCGTTATTCCAGTGGTCATAGATTTGAGAGTTGACTGTACAAGCAGAGTCTTTCAGTGTCAGCATATTTCACTGTGGGTGAAATCCAGTGTTAGGGCGGCTGTGTCATAAGAATAGTTACCCCTTCACCTTTTATATATATATATGCCAGTATGTCGCATCTTATCTTGAAAACAAGGTTTTGAAGTGTTTAGTTTTATTGTTTGCAGTTGATCAAATCGGTTTTACTGTGCGTGTATTTTGTCTTCCATAACTATGCTTGGAACATTGCGGTACATGCAACATGTAACCACTGATTCATTGGGTGAGCCTGCAGCACAGCCTAACTGAAGTTGCACCGAGGATGTGATCTTCTAGCATGTACTGTTTGCTTGTATTTCCCTTGTGAGCAAGATCATGGTGGCACCTTGTCCGGGGATACCTGAAGATAGCTGTGGTATATAGAACAAGTCTTGTGTATTGAATGAGGTGGCACAGTGCATTACAGAGGACCTGGGTTCGAAACCCAGTCCGGCCATCTGGATTTCAGTTTTGTGTTATACCGAAATCACTGCAGGTAAATGCTGGGGTGGTTCTTTTNTCCGGCCATCTGGATTTCAGTTTTGTGTTATACCGAAATCACTGCAGGTAAATGCTGGGGTGGTTCTTTTCTACACACAGGCCATAGTTAATTCCTTCCTCATTCCAGCTTCCCAGAGCAACTTGCGGTTTCTGTAATTACCTCACTGTTGATCAGATGTTAAGCCCTACTGGCCTTATATAAATATGTATCATTAAGTACACTTCAACAGAAATGCAAATTATCCAACTTGATAACAATTCGAGCACTTCCAGCTAACTTAGTAACTTAAAAAATTGATATTTTGGTTGATTTGTGATGATTTTTTTAGTTGTGACAGTATTAAAAGTAATGTTTTTTGCAGTGCTGCATCAGCTATCATCTTAACACACACACACGTGAATAGTGCCGTGTAGGAAACAATGAGCACTTCAATTCTTGGTGCAATTTTTGTATTGTTTAGTTACTCAAACATTTTGTTTGTGTATATTTACAGTGCTGCCACGTGACAGTTGTTTGCTGCTGGTAAAACTGAATTGAATTGTTTTGCATTTCATTTTAATGAATCAGTTTATGCACTGATCATGTTTACGTTTTTTTATTCCTCTGCCTCGCTACAACTGTGCGACCACTTTTAACAAAAACTGCTACCATTTGTTACGTAAACAAAATTAATGTAAATTGTGTGCTGGAACACAGTGGCGCAATTCATTATAGGCTGCAGTTACCATCAAACTGAATAAATGTTGTTTATTTAAATAAAGTTAATCAGAGGATGTTTTCTTCAATTACTACCACAAGGAGTTTAATTAAATAAAGCAACATATTTTCAGCAGATTCGTGACTTTTTTATTTTGCATTAAATTAAAACAAAATCTTTATTGCCACATGGAAACATGACGACATCACTTATAGATCAAATCATTATATCCACACATTTCACTCCAGAATATTTTAAGTTTGTTAAATTGAGATTAAAAAATAAATTTAAAATTTGCCGTTAAAGACAACTTACAAGGGGTTCAGAACATAATTCCCTTAATAGTGAAAACAAAGAGCATCTAAGTATTCTATAGGTCACCATGTTTTATTCCCTTTGCTAAATTAATATAAAATCACATAATTTAATCNAGAGCATCTAAGTATTCTATAGGTCACCATGTTTTATTCCCTTTGCTAAATTAATATAAAATCACATAATTTAATTTTTAGTAAAAAATATTCTTTTTCAGTCCGTTCTGCGACTTATTAAGAAAATTATTTAATCATCCAAAAAGGGACATAAATTTATATTGAAAATGTTTATATCTGATTGAGTCATGTCCTAGAAAATCAGACATCGGCATTAGCCACGCTGGTCGTTGAGCTGCGTGCAGTTACTGCGCACCGCCGTCCCCATACTCAAGAAGACGGGAAGGCGAAATGTGGTAAATGTCTCACCAAAAGAAGAAAGAGAGATGCGGTCACAGAAAGACAGGAATTACTGCAGGAACTGGAACCACATGTTGTTCCGGAAAACCATCCAGAATGAAAAAAAGAGCGAAGAACCCTCTGAAGACAAAGAATTCAAACCAACCGGAATTAGATATGCAATCTAACACTTCAATAAAAGTTAAATTAAAAAATATATATGTATATATTTAGGAAAACTTGTCCATTAAGGCGGGTTCAAATGACTCTAGTTGAAGGTGTGTATGTCTGCACACTGTTGGTCACCAAAATTAAAACTTAGTAGTCTACGTTGCGCTAAACCACATTTGCAAGTTTTGCTATCTACATTTATAGTAATTTATACGTGCACTCTGCGACTACATTCTTGTTTAATATCGCCCAAGCTGCTGCTGCGAAGAGATGCATGTAGTAGTCTCCTAGTCTGGAGTCCAAGTGCTCCCGGCACAGTGTGTTCCACGCGGAGTAGTACACAAACTAGAGCGTCTCCAGTGGAAGAAGTCGCTGTAAGTTTAGTTCCAGAGCTGCCAATATATGGCACCGGGATGAACAAATGCTCTTCCGGATGCTACAAGGGGCACTTTTTTTTCTGTGGTGGGCCTTGGTGGGAGGCAGCACTTAGGAGCTCAGGCGCAGCTGCAATATTAAACGCAGTGCCTAAGAGAGTCAGTGCCAGCATCTGGTGCATCCGATATGCAAGTTGCAAGCGTGGGTGTTCCCACAGATACAGGCTGTGTGCAGTCCTTGTCGACCTGCTCTCCTGCCTGTGCGCTAGCTGGGATGTAAAACTAACTTGTACAGCCCCGGAGAAAAATATCAGTCACCACAAATCCACTAAGTCATAATTCCAAAATACTAATTACAGTTAAATACTTCCTCTCAAAATAACTGCANCAGTCACCACAAATCCACTAAGTCATAATTCCAAAATACTAATTACAGTTAAATACTTCCTCTCAAAATAACTGCAACCCAAAAAAAATTTCAATCCCATAAAAAAAAATTTTAACTATGCGAATTTTTGAAAAAATGGCACACAATAAGCTATCAAAGGTGCATGCTGCTTTTGCTTTCTATAATGATATGGTGGAAAGGTTGCTTTTAAGTACCATGTGACATAACTCTACTAGAACATAATGTTCTAAGAATTTTGGCAACTGAATTTGGAAGTGAGAGTTTCATTAAGTTTTGTTATTTTTTTTAATGTGTATTTAAAAACTTCCGAACACAGTGCATGAACAAATTTATTTTACGTATGTGTTTAGAAGTAACTTTTTTCTTATTGGTAAAATGCTTGTTTTGATCAAACAAGACACAACTTTGCACTTCCATTTATTGTGCTCAATAACAATGCATACATAAATGCTTCATTAGATACTTACAATTTTTTTTTTGGGTGTTTTAGTAATTTTTCTAAAGGTATTATGCTGAGGTTAGTTAATATGAAAATGTGTGTACTAAGGACAAATACACCCATAAGTACAGTTCTGATCAATTTCTAGCATTTACTTTGGGGTTGTGTTAAATATTTAGTGTTTGATCTTTTGAGGCTTTTGTGACAATTTTGGTGATGTTAGTTTTTGTCTGCTCTTGCAGGTAACAAAAAACAAGACATGGAAAGACATAGCAGGACTGCTGGGCATCGGGGCATCTTCGAGTGCTGCATACACGCTACGGAAGCACTACACGAAGAACTTGTTGGCTTACGAATGCCACTTTGACCGGGGTGGCATAGACCCACAGCCAATCATCAACCAGGTGGAGGCCACATCGAAAAAGAAAGGTGCCAAGGCTACTTCAGTGCCTTCTCCAGGTACCATATATACTGCAAGCCTGTCCAAACGGCCGTTCACTCCACATTGGACTGCATCTGCTTAATAATCACATTCCTTCTTGTGTTTCTACATTAATGATTTGTTGCAAGAAAGCTTGCTTTTTTTCTTTTTTTTATCAAAACGGCCTCTTAATAGCAGTCAAAATTCAAATATTTTGTATAAATTAATTATGTTAATTAAAAAAAATGTTATATATATATATTTTTAAGAATTTTGCCTTAAGTGAATTGGCTGGGTTCAGACTTGCCTTAATCAAAATTTATTATTTTTTATTTTTTAATATTAAGTTTTTTTATGACAATGACTTTTTTTTCCTTGTTTTCTCTAGTTGTTTAAAGTGCTGTGATGTCAGCAGTGTTTCAGCATTACTGTTTATTATTTTGATGCATGACGGTTGCCGGACAGGAGCGCGTCGTTGTCTCAATAGTGTATGTGTCTTAGTTCTGTGCTAGACCAGCTGCACACATCTTGTGGCTGGGTCTGTAAAATCTGGCGCTTGGCCTTATTGGTGCCTTTGTATAAAATCGGATGGGGGTAGGCCGTAGACTTGGCACAAAGTCTAGCTGCGCTAGTATTGGCTTGCAAGTGCAGGTTGTTGGCGGAGCCGCTGGCATACCTCCCACTGCCGGGCTACGTGTGCTCGTCGGCGGAGGTCCTGCGTCAAATATCCTGATCTGACTGGTTGGTGGAGACGGTGTCTGCTGGACAGCTCAATGGAGAGGCATACTCTGCTGCGGCTGGTAGGTTTCCGGCCCACTGGTGCTGGTTGGTTGTGCAGGTTCTACGTTGTCAGTTGGCTCGACGCCTAGTTCCAGCGGTAGGCCTAGGCGGAGGAACTCGACGACTGGGTGTGCATCTCCGGTGAGTTTCACCAGGGGTCCAAACAAGTGACTGGGATGAACTTTGAGGTGAGGTCTCAACAGTTGGCTGTCGGCATGATTTCGTTCCTGGGGTGTTAGGTAGCTGAAGGCTGGGACAAGTGGTTAAAGCAGTGCTTGCTTGCCAGCTAGGGTGGCAGCTGCCTTCCTGTCGCTCCACTTACTACCCTTCCTGTGGGTGAAAGGCATTTACCAGCAATGAGGTGCTACGGTTCTCTTCCACAGCTGGGTGGCAGGCAACGGTAACCCTGGCTAGAGTATATTTCGGAAGAGGTAGATCCTTCCTTGCCAGATCTGGCACTTCCTTCGGCTAGTTTATATGCTTTGGCTAGAGTGGGTGAGCTGACAAGGGGAATCTAGCCTCTTCGTCGTGGCTCTACCGTATGTGTGCACCAGATACGTTTGCGTGCTTGGTCCACAGTATGGGTAGGTGTCTAATGGGTTGTGTTTTGATGACTTATGTCAAGTCCTTTTTAGGGGACAAGCCACAGTTCAACATTAAGTTCGGCAAAATCAATATCAAAGTCATGGTTCCCTGCCTCTCCATTGTGGGGTAATGCTTGCAGGGGATGACTAAGAAAAATTAGCACAAGAAAGAGCAGACTGCGATTAAACTAGATAAGTGTTTTATTCTATCCAGAATAAAACACGGTGACCCATAGTCTCCTACTGTAACCATGGCACTGATTATCTCTCGAAAGGTTAGCAAAGACAAGTGAAGGGGCCTGTCGGCTTGAAGAGCCTGGCCTGAAGGGCGAGCAAGAAGAGCACAGAGTAACAAATTATGTAGCCGTGATAAGAACTAAACCCTAATTGAAGCTGGTGGTGTCTGTACGGGATCCAAAGGGGAAGTATGTGGTGTTGGTTTGACTGCAAGTGTCAAGTGAAGCGGGAGGGGGGGGGGATGACAACTTTTCTGGGGCTGCAACACGTTCTTGAAGAATTCCAGCGTTGGTAGCTTGTGATCATCTGTTAGTCTCTCGTGAGGAGAGCGGAAGGGAGCAGACAGAGCAGAGAGCTCCAGCACACGAGGTGATGGAGCGAGCTGTTGAATATCAACTCTGTTCTGCGGCGGTGCAGGGACATACATTCTCCTGCGCTGGGGGTGTCTCTGGCGCCTTCTGGCTTCTGGTAGCTTTGACTGGAGTGGCTCCTCCCTTGTAGGCGGAGACGTGCTCTTCTGCAGGCCTTCGTGTTATGCGGGTTGCATTAACTGCGTGAGGTCAGGCGTAGTTTCGTTGGCATGGTTTACTGGTATTTTCCCATCTCACTAGGTTTTGTTTAAGGCGGGGGCGATTTTATATATTCTTCTTTTAGGTGCATTACGGTCTCCAGGTATATCCACCTTCTTATAGGAGCCATAATGTTGGCTTGGGTTGCTGCCATTCAGTGTTGTATCACTTGTAGGCACATGGCGCTCACTTGCTTATACCTAGTTGCAGCAAAAAAATAAATTATATGTATATGCATCCTCTCAATTTTTATTACTTATCTTATTTTTTTATAGTTAGAAGTTTTATGTAGTGTTTGTGTTTGCTTATTTCTGTAATCGTGTGGCTGTTTTGTTAATGTAGTCTCACAAGGGATTTCCTNTTATGTAGTGTTTGTGTTTGCTTATTTCTGTAATCGTGTGGCTGTTTTGTTAATGTAGTCTCACAAGGGATTTCCTAGGCACACACTGAAGTGTGGCAGATACAGTAGTTGTGCAAGTGACGTGTCATTGACAATGTTCTTGGCTGCAGGTTCGTCCAATTCTCAAGACTCCTTCCCTGCAGCCGGCTCAAGCGGGACGTCGATGGATGGCTATGGATACGGCTATCCCCCAGGGAGCACCCCTGACTACAGCTCTCCTCCCATGCAGCGTCCTCCCACGCAAACGAACGCCCCATCTCCACACACAGGTGAGGAAGCCATTCTCTACTGCATGGTTGCAAGCTGTGCCATAACATCATCACAGTTGCACATTATTTCATTACAGCAGTGTAAATCTTTAAAAGAGTTTTTATCAAAGGAATTACATAACAAACTATAAGTGCCTCATAAACCTGATGTTCAGGTTTTTTACTGTAATTATTCAAATATTAGCCTATGTTCTAGCCCAGTTTTACTTAAAATAATTAGATGTATTATTTCTGCAGCTAAAAAATTTGAATTTAGTATTTTTTGCTTGAAAAGTAGTATGTTACAGTGAGGAAATCTATTTGGTTAGTTATATTTTCAAATAATTTTTGAGAAAATTGATTTTTCTTCTAGACCAAAATAAAAATGTTTGGTCGCGTCTGTTTTTTAAAGCCATAATGTACTGAGGTAAGTACGGATCACTGCAATTAAACATACATTGTGTAAACAGTAAAGTGCAGTGCTGCAGTTTAAACAGATGTT
Organism: Clitarchus hookeri; assembly: GCA_002778355.1. NCBI lineage: Eukaryota > Metazoa > Arthropoda > Insecta > Phasmatodea > Phasmatidae > Clitarchus > Clitarchus hookeri. The sequence continues at coordinate 47,966 of NQII01004207.1, forward strand.
AGATGTAGAGTTGAGCCAACACAGATTTTTACAGCTTCAAGTCAAGTTGTACGANTGCTGCAGTTTAAACAGATGTTAGATGTAGAGTTGAGCCAACACAGATTTTTACAGCTTCAAGTCAAGTTGTACGTAACTTGAGTAGAGTCAATTCGAGTTCAGCATTAAATTTTAGGGTTAGGACCAGGCTGGGTAGCGACGATTTTGAATCCTTACCACACAAAGCGCTGCTGGCTTTTCTCGCAGCTGTCTTCAGCATCGTGTATGGTGTACTCTTGCGCACCCATTCATAAGAGGGGGGGAAGGGCTCACAGTTGCTGACTACTGACACATCCAGATACCCTTATCGCAAGATATGAAGTTTTCAGTTACTCGTTTATGTTGGTACGTCATTCAAAGCGAAGTAGTGACAGCACATGTGTTTCAAGCCTTTGTGCGCTGTACCTTAACAAGTATGAGACAAGAGAGACTATATTCAAGTCATGGAATCTCCACACTTTTGGATTGAATGAATCCTTTAAAAAAGCCCACTACATCTGACGTGTTTGGTTGTTACCTATATATATCAGATGTGTTTAATATTTCTGTTAACAATAATTTTTTTTTTTTTTAATATAACTGTTACTTAAATTTTATCTAATTTAGACGTAATATATCATTTATTGTTACAATGATTAAGAACAAAGAGAAAATAGGTGTGTGGGTAATGTCTATTACGAAACAGTTCTAATTCAAAAATGTTATTAAACTAAGCTTACAAGAATGCAGTGCATTGTCCCTTTAGTGTAATTTTCTAGACTTTAGCCTATAATGCCATCATGAAATTTTCCGTATAAGCTCGGGTTGAAGCTTCCACGAAACCTGCTACCAGAGCCTGCATGCAAGCAGTTATGGAGAGTTCTTTGGAATAACCTTTCCAACGATGCTTGTTACCGCACATGTAAAGCCGAGTGCATTTTTGATGATTTTACTTCTGGAATTGTGTTTCAAGAACAAACTTCACTCGTAACTTCAGCATTATGTTTTTATGCACAAAGTCTAATTGTTTTGTTGTTATAACTAGAACTTTTATTTTAAATAAACACAAATGTTTATCATAATTTTCACACGGTGCTATTTTAGAATCACTAAATATTTTCATGCCGAAACGAAAAAACTAACTTTCACAAAACACGCGTGATTGAATACCGGAACGGATCCAGCCCGAACGATCATAAATTTTGCATTTTTCACAAAAGGACTGTAAATAAAACTGATGCAACATCCATCACTATACGATAAAACAATTTGGAATGGCATGAAACACAGCCACTTTCCTCCATGTTTGTTGTAATACTGACGGACTGACTGATGATGGCTGCTTCCGGTGGAAGCAGTTGCACCTTGAAAATGGCAGCACCAGGGCTGCTAATACATGTTGTCGTGTAGGCGGAAAATTTAAAATGCCCATGATGTCAAAAACGTAGCTAAGTATTTTATGTCGTAAACATTATCTACACTACGTATTGTCGACATTCCAAGTCCAAACATGCCGGCCACCTTGAAATAACTAAATTTTTTCAACACCTTACCAAGCAGGGGACAGAGTTTCACTGCTGGGCATTTAACTGTCCCACACTGAGTAGGCACTATGGCCGCCCAAGGAACCCCATCATCACCAGGGTGGAGAGCAATGATGCGCCCAAGTTGCCACTGCAGTGGAGGGAGTCGGCCGTCTTTCAGCAGCATGGTGTGCTTCTGGTACATGCCATTTGGTCTGCTGTTGCAGTTTATGGAGATAATCTCTGCCCCAACGGCACCATAAATCCTGGTGTATTTGCTGTACCAACAATCAATGCTTTACTTGGGGTATGGACGTATCACGAAGTTCATGCTCCAGAACAGGAACCAAGGGTTCCAAAGTCAAAAAATGCCATGGGGTCAAGGCACTTAAGTCGTTAGGATCGGAGCTCAGGGGAGAGAGCGGCCTGGAGTTCCAAACTTCCTCCACTGGGACCAGGACTGTGTAGAACTCATCGAAAGTCACCACCTTGTCACCAATAACTTTCTTCGAAGGAACCTTGACTGACCTCTCCCCAGCTTCCCAGAGGCCACCGAGGTTGGTTGCAGCAGGCAGGGTAAAATGCCACGCAATACCACACGAGGAAAAAGTATTAGCAACAGCTGTTTGGTGAGATGAGGAGCAAGGCAGCTATTGCAATTCTTCGAGATGGTTATGCGTAATCAACTCCTTTCCCGAAGATGGGTTTGACCTGCTGTACTCGCATGGCTGGCAGTGTGTCCATCATAGGTTGTCATGAGGAAGACTTGGCTCGAAAACACTTGTGAAATGGCATGTTTATCACATAATATTCAATATTGCTCTCAAAGTATTCCATGCAGTGCTTGCAGTCCAGGGTGACAGTTGTGTTTGTGGTAGTGGCAAAAGATTAGGTCAGTCAATAAATGCTTTGTTGGGAGCAGAACATAATGTTTTTGATGGAATGGCAGCTTGGGCTGATGCTATGTACTACCTATGCTTATCCACTGTCATGTATAGATGAAAGGGGCAAACTTCTGCATTTTTTGAGAAGTGCGCAGGCCCTTCTGAAGAGCAGACAAATAATCCTTGAAGTCATGCTGAACATGGCTAAGAGACAGTTGCATTGCCTTATCCATCTCTGCAGGACTTAAGTTGCCAGCCAAACAGGACACCTGTGGAGCCCTAGTGTTATGGCTGAAACAAAATAGATATGAAATCACATGCAGAAGTTTGTCCAAGGTACTTGACGTGTGACGTCTGTTGGACTGACGGCGACGTTACTGTCGGACAAGAGTTCTATAGTGCCGGTCAGAGGCACTGGCTAACTTACTGTGGTGAAGTTTGACTTATTAGCCGCTGATTGGACTCCGGCTGTGGTATAGGCTGGGGCGCGTGGCCCTACGGCACAGTATAAATTCAGGTCCCTAGAGATTGAGGGTTTTTGCAAATGGGCTCCTACATGAAGAAGACGATTGACAGCTTGTGGTCTGCTTACCCCGAATGTGGGTGTTCAACGAAAGGGCAATGACACAGTGTACCTGCCTGTACTGTCCCTGGAATGTGTTTGCACAAAGTAATTCTCATATTGAAGTCCACCTTAGACAGATGTTCTCTTGAAGGAAGTTCCTCTATCTCCCAGAAATGGTTCATGATTTTGGGCATCGATGGGATAGTGAGTAGAGAAACACAAAATGACTCAGCAGCTGGAGCACACCTTTCCTCAACAGGTCTCGTCAGAATCCAACCCAAGACAGATTCCACAGCTCCTGTTAGNCTTTCCTCAACAGGTCTCGTCAGAATCCAACCCAAGACAGATTCCACAGCTCCTGTTAGACATGGATTTGGGTCAGCTAATGTGAGATTGGCCACAGTCTTGCGCATTTCCTGAAAGAGTGGTACACTTGGCAACTGATTTGTTGTCCTTCGGAGAACAAATGCATATAGCAAAGTTATGATCCCCTTCACGAGGGTCAATGACAATTGAGGTGTAATACCTGGCAACTTTTACAGGAGTTCGACAGCTAGGNAAATGGTTCATTAATTTGGGCATCGATGGGATAGTGAGTAGAGAAACACAAAATGACTCAGCAGCTGGAGCACACTTTTCCTCAACAGGTCTCGTCAGAATCCAACCCAAGACAGATTCCACAGCTCCTGTTAGACATGGGTTTGGGTCAGCTAATGTGAGATTGGCCACAGTCTTGCGCATTTCCTGAAAGAGTGGTACACTTGGCAACTGATTTGTTGTCCTTCGGAGAACAAATGCATATAGCAAAGTTATGATCCCCTTCATGAGTATGATCCCCTTCACGAGGGTCAATGACAATTGAGGTGTAATACCTGGCAACTTTTACAGGAGTTCGACAGCTAGGNTATGATCCCCTTCACGAGGGTCAATGACAATTGAGGTGTAATACCTGGCAACTTTTACAGGAGTTCGACAGCTAGGTTGGTCCTGTTACGAGGTAACCCCAATTTCTGGAAGACTGTGTTCAGTGATCAAGTGGGACTGGCTAGCTGTATCCAATAGGACACAATCACCAACATGAACTCAAGAGTCATTGAAGACATGGACCTGAGCTGTTGAAAACACAACAGTTTTTGATACTTAACTTTTGACAGGAGTAACAGCTGACACAATAGAGTTTGTTTCTGTATTTTGTTGGGAGGAACTAGCATCCACATCATCAATTTTCTGGATTTTATTAGCCCTTTCGAAGTGCAGCAATGAATTATGTCGAGAACCGCAAACTCTGTTGAAGAGTTGAAGACAGTGATGCACACTTTTTCAACTGATGGGAGTCTCCAAGACATGCGAGACATAGCTTGTACTGCTTAACTACCTTATACTGATCTTCTGGGGTGTGATCAACAAACTGTGAACATTTGTACAGGCTGTAAGGGCCCTTGTATAAGCAGCACACTACTGGCGAACTCACAAAACACTTGGATGATTGTCCGCGCCACTAATCAACTTGCCCAATGACTGAGCCTTGGATTTGAATGTAGAAGAAGCACTTGTCTCTTTNGATTGTCCGCGCCACTAATCAACTTGCCCAATGACTGAGCCTTGGATTTGAATGTAGAAGAAGCACTTGTCTCTTTGGCTTAGTTCTACCTACAGCTTCACATGCCTTACAATGCCTTTCCAGAAATGCTAAAAATTCACTTAATGGTGGAANGGCTTAGTTCTACCTACAGCTTCACATGCCTTACAATGCCTTTCCAGAAATGCTAAAAATTCACTTAATGGTGGAATGTCATTGGACAAGGTCATTTCCCACCGAGTCTGTAGGGCAGGGTCCAGACGTCTTGAAATGATAGGGAGGAGTATTTGGTCCACTGAGCGACAGGAACGTCAAGTGCTTTAATAACTGGCACATTCTCTGTGATAACTGAGTAGCTGGTGCATGGACTGAGGAAACTCTTCAGTGGCTTCAGGTACCCGCAGTAGGGCATCCGACATGTATGCCCACGATAAGGCGTTTGTTTTCGTAACAACTGGTTATAAAATCTCAAGCCACGGTAAAGTTTGAGGCCGACAGAGGTAACGATTAAATCATCCTTAGGGGTTCATCTTGAGGGGATATTTTCAGTTATGCCAACTGTTGTCCTGGTGAATTATCATTGTTATTTATAACAAGGGTAAAAAACAGGTTCGAAAAGTTTGACCATTATTTATGATCCCCATCAAAACTTGGTAGGGAAATTTTTGGTAGAGCCACCTCTGACTTGTTGATGATCCCATTGTACCCTTGGCCTTAGTAATAGAATCTACAACAGTCATGGTATCAAAATATTTATCTTTAAAATCTGCCATACGTGCAGCATGGGCCTCAAAATCAAAATCCTTATCAGCTTCTGCTGCTGCCTCAACGATGACGTAATCCGCATCAAAATGGTCGCGGAGTTTTGGAAGATCCCACACCATCTCGCCAAGTACAATGCTTGCTTGGTCTCGTCAGAAGAGACAGACTGAGATAGAACACTTGCTCGCTTGATGCAACTTTCCGTTATTCAAAGTCGCACCAGTGCTGAACGTACGTCTGCTATTTGTACGTTTTATGAAAACACGACCAAAGAGTGTAATAACCCACGATATACCAACCTAACCTCAAAAAATTTACAAATAACCTAACCCAGGTCTGCCGTTTTAACTGTTTTTATCCATTTTATTGGATTTTTAACACTAGGGAAATCTCTGTGAAATAGTTGTAATATATACCACTGAAGTGTACAAAATGATTTTTTGCTATCTTTTATATCTCGATTATGTTGTATACTTGAGGCACCATAACTAATGTTTAATTAGCTTATAAAACCGTGTAACAAAACTGTACGGTACAAAGAAATGTAAACAAGTCTCGCCAAAAGATCTTAAAAGAGCAGTAAGACCACTGCATATTTTCCTCCATTTACCCAAATATATTACGTTCAGAATTGTGAAATTTTTATTTCCACAATAAATATCCATGTCCGTTATTAATGCATAAATCACGTGTCATTTACAAAATGTTTGATTGTATTTCATTTCAAAATAGCANTATCCATGTCCGTTATTAATGCATAAATCACGTGTCATTTACAAAATGTTTGATTGTATTTCATTTCAAAATAGCAAAACGTTGATAAATGTAAAAATAAACAAACTTTTTTTTTTTCCACGTGTTAAAGATATTGTCAGTGGGCACTGTAATTTACTCAAAATGGCTGCTGCATCTGTGCGACACTAGCGCCCTCAGCTATGTGTGTCAGTTTCGCTGAACGTTTGTTTGAAATATTCTTGTAACGGAGGTAAGGAATTAAGCACAATATTTTGGATGTACGTCGTCGTTTCAATAACATATCCAAAATATTTCGCTTAATNTTCAATAACATATCCAAAATATTTCGCTTAATTTTTCACTGGCACAGGTATACAGTTAGTTACATATTTCTGTTCCTGGCTGTATGATCACATGGAAAGACCAAGGACATTATTGAAAAGAACCTTTGCCCTGCATTGTTTCTTCGCACGCAATCCAAATTAGGAGAATTTTGCATTTCACATTGATATCAAAATAGAGAGGAAACGAAAATTATCACAGATATGATTGTTGAATAAACAAAAGTATGTGTGAGTGGAGAAAAGAATTACAATGGTTTGTACATTCCAAACTAAAAAAATAACAGTAAATATGTAAAAGTCTTTCATGTCNTATCCATGTCCGTTATTAATGCATAAATCACGTGTCATTTACAAAATGTTTGATTGTATTTCATTTCAAAATAGCGAAACGTTGATAAATGTAAAAATAAACAAACTTTTTTTTTCCACATGTTAAAGATATTGTCAGTGGGCACTGTAATTTACTCAAAATGGCTGCTGCATATGTGCGACACTAGCGCCCTCAGCGATGTGTGTCAGTTTTGCTGAACGTTTGTTTGAAATATTCTTGTAACGGAGGTAAGGAATTAAGCACAATATTTTGGATGTACGTCGTCGTTTCAATAACATATCCAAAATATTTCGCTTAATTTTTCACTGGCACAGGTATACAGTTAGTTACATATTTCTGTTCCTGGCTGTATGATCACATGGAAAG
>NQII01004207.1:55290-162333 GCA_002778355.1 Clitarchus hookeri
TTCTGAAATTTGCCAAAAAAAATTTAATTTCAAGGATTTTTATATACAAGAATCAGGATTTCAGCTTCAGGGCTGGTGGCAGCCCTGACCTAACCTCAACACGCACATGAAATGTGAGAGCAAAATAGGTGAAACTAGACAAGGAAAGCCGCAATTCCAACGCTGAGGCTACTCATGAACGTGTAGAAACTTGCAATCTTCAGTGAGAGATTTATCCAAAGGCGTGCTGTGAAGAAAATATGCAGTGTGTGTGCCGAAGCAAATGATGCAACACACTTCCTGAAATAAAAAAAAACAGCAACACTCAAGTGCAGAAGCGAACAAATGTAGTGCGCACGAGCCACAAATGACTATTTTTGTTCGCAAATCCAAACGAAACCATGTGTTGCACACGTGCCAAAATGGAAAGACAAACTTTTACAAAACACGCATTACCAAATACCGGAACAGATCCCGCCTGTAGGACCTTAAATGTTGCATGCTTCACAAAAGGTCTGTAAATAAAACCAATGAAACATCCATCCCATCGCTATATGATAAAATATTTGGAATAGCGCGAAACATAACCACTCGCCTCCATGTTTGTTGTATGACTGACTGGCGATGGCCGCTTCCGGCAGAAACAGTTGTACTAACTCTTGAAAATTGCAGCACCAGTGCTGACAACCCATGTTGTCACGTGAGCGGGAAGTGTCGAAAACATACCAAAGTCATTTATGTCACTATATACATTATCTACACTATCTATTGTCCTCGTTTCAAGTTGCTGACACCATCAGCTGAACTGGAGAGCACCACACTGCAGTGATGATAAACAGCGACACGTTTGAATGTATTTCACACCCAGTTATAAGACTTTTCGCATAATCAACAGCTTGAAAAGAATCATTGCGGGAAATATCAAGTGGCAGATATTTTGTTTTAAGCTATTTCCAATAAGCATTTAAAGTTGGTAAGTTTATCATCTTTTATACAGTTTTGCAAGGACCACTGAAAATTAAGTGTGTATAAGGTTTGCACTTTCAGTGCATCAAGAGTGCAGTGTATTTTCATTTCTTTGACCTTTAATGTACAAAATACTGTTGTTGAATCTTACAGAAGGCTTGTGAGTTAATTTGAAACTCTACTTCTGAAATGAGCCAACAACAAATTGTAAACATGTGTAATGTTCCGTCTTATTTACTACCGTATTTATAATAATGCAGCCGCACAGTTGGGCGCCATCTTGTAATGTTGCGGAAGTATTACCCTGCCGAATTTTTACGTTGCCACGGCTTGCTCATAGGTAGAATACGAGACTCAGTACCAGGTGACGCCAATTAATTAAAAAGAAGTAGTTCCAGATCAGTTTGCTTTATACTTTATTTATCATTGAAGTTTCACAATGCACAGACGACTTTCCAGTTTGCAGAGTACGAACTTTCATAATTAGTTATACCAGTGCAGAAAACAGCGCCACAGTAGTTTACAGTTTATTAATGTCTCAAACTTGCCTCGCAAGACTAAGTTACGAAGGCAGGAGGGATGTTCGTTCCCTCCTGGCACCCTAACGACCCCCCACACCGGCGGAAATAAGTTGATAGAATTTAAGTGACGTTAAACTGAAAAAAAAAAATGTGAACAAAAGATCTTACGGTTGCGGGTGCTTGCTGGTGTGGGTGAAATTCTTCATGCCTGATGCGTCTTCTCACGCCTGNATTAATGTCTCAAACTTGCCTCGCAAGACTAAGTTACGAAGGCAGGAGGGATGTTCGTTCCCTCCTGGCACCCTAATGACCCCCCACACCGGCGGAAATAAGTTGATAGAATTTAAGTGACGTTAAACTGAAGAAAAAAAAATGTGAACAAAAGATCTTACGGTCGCGGGTGCTTGCCGGTGTGGGTGAAATTCTTCACGCCTGATGCGTCTTCTCACGCCCGATGCGTCTTCTTCGACGGTTGGTTACTTTCTCTCCTATGCGATAGGCACCACCAGTATATATTAGGCAGGCCTATCTCCCCCTTCTTCTAAGATAAGCGCATGGCCTCCGGCATCTGCCAGTAGCGTCATCCAAAACTACGCTGTGTCCCGCGCTCACAACATGTTATTGTACCCGCAACGGCCGCATAACCAAAACAACAACTTTCGAAACTAGACGGTAGTAAACGGACTCCGTAAACAGCAGATGTCCATTCGATAACCTTCAAAAGCACACATCTGCTTGACAAACAAACACTCTGCTCGACAAGCAAACACGGGAAACAAACCACCGCGGCTTTAAGTTGAAACCTGACAAAATATTACGAAGCTTTCCAAAGCTAAATACACACGAAAGAATTTTACACCCGTGTCACAAAAAATTAAGCATACTGCGTCATTACATTACCCCCCTCGGTTTGGGATGGTTTTTGAAGAAATCTTTCCCAAAGCGAAACCTATCTTGAATCATGCTGTTCTGTAAACCACTGTGCCTCTGTTCATTGTAAACACTTTACATATAACATGGTAATTACTAATAACAAAAATATTCACTTACTTTACTTATGACAAATAAAAATTATTTACTTTACTAAACTCATGATACAATTATTTACCTCCCTTGTAAGAGTAACAAGATATTGACGAGGATGCTGCAAGAAAATTACACCTTTCCAGTTTCAATTCTNAAGAAAATTACACCTTTCCGGTTTCAATTATTTACTGGTTGTTACAATTTGTGTGGTTGAGGGTGTATTTCCACCTGTGCCATCGATTCTTCATTTTGGGTTGCTGCCCTTTGGTCTTTCGCTGGGATCAGCACACACCTTTCCAAAAGGGGACCCAGGTCTGCCCAAACTATAAAAAAGTCACTACGACTGCCTCTCACTAGGCCAGTGCTGACAAACCATATTACAAGCCAATGCAACTGCCTCCCACAGGTCAGTGCTGACAAAAAAAACACGGGCCCCAGACCTGTCCCAATCTAAACACACTTCCACTTTGTGCCACTGATCCCAGGACACCTTAACCTGCAGCAACATCTCCTGACTGCTTCCTCAGATACTTAAGGCTCAATACTATAAAACACCTCAACCACTTCAACCTTTGGAAATTTAAGTACTATTTCCTGCATCCTTAATTAATCCTCTTAATAATTCCTATTGTCAACTATGATTTCCAAACTCACATTAATTATATGTTTCNAATCCTCTTAATAATTCCTATTGTCAACTATGATTTCCAAACTCACATTAATTATATGTTTCTTTACATTAACACGGTTTTCACTTGAAAATAAAATTTACAAACCTTCATGAAGCACTTTCGGTTCGGTACTCTGCATTAATAACTCAGTTATAATTACACAATTGCCCATAACAGCTTGAGCTTCCACTACATAATTGCAAAAGTATATTTAAATTCACAATACCTTCACTGATACACTTGACAGTATGTAATTCTAATATTAGCACATTAAGTAATCTGATTAATCGTTAAAGATGTTTACGAAAAGAATTCCTGTTACCAATTGCCTTTTCTTCAATTGAAAGGGAAAGTAATTAAATTAGACAACATTGTAGCAAAATATTATAAGATTCACTGTAGTACATATTTTGAAATAAAACACTACTTATGTTTAAAGAAAATTAACAAATGTTCGTTCATAATTTAAACCTTGCATATATATGCACAGTACAAAATATACTGTTAAACTACAATTTCACATAAAATGCTCATCAACTAATATACTCATAAGTGTTTTGTGTTTTTACTCAATAAGTAATTTCATAATCATTTTAAAAAAAACTGAGCAATTACTTTTTCAAGACAAAACATACTGATCAAACTGAATTACAATAAAGTAATGCAAAATAACACACTATTCTCCACCTGTATTGCTAATTACACTTACAAAATATTATGATAATGACAATCCACTACATAGTAACATAACCTCAATCAGTAGCACAAAAATTGTCTTCAAAGAGCGCATCAGTCATACCTAAAATTCACACTTCCCACGACACTGTATGCACTTCACATGGTGTCCTTCTGTCCAGTGCTTCGTGTTGTTCATTTACTACACTTACCCACACACAATGTAATGATGGTTACAATCTTGCTTATTATATATTCACTATCCCTTTGCCTATTAGTTCCTTAACACACATTTGCTTCTTTCTTGCATTAGAATTAGAAAATACGAGTTTAACCATGATTACACGTTAATTTATTGGCAATGTCTTTTTAAAACATATTGACAGTAACACACTGTCTCACAATTATTAATCCTTACCAAATAACCATGTACAGNTAAGATTCACTGTAGTACATATTTTGAAATAAAACACTACTTATGTTTAAAGAAAATTAACAAATGTTCGTTCATCATTTAAACCTTGCATATATATGCACAGTACAAAATATACTGTTAAACTACAATTTCACATAAAATGCTCATCAACTAATGTACTCATAAGTGTTTTGTGTTTTTACTCAATAAGTAATTTCATAATCATTTTTAAAAAAACTGAGCAATTACTTTTTCAAGACAAAACATACTGATCAAACTGAATTACAATAAAGTAATGCAAAAGAATACACTATTCTCCACCTGTATTGCTAATTACACTTACAAAATATTATGATAATGACAATCCACTACATAGTAACATAACCTCAATCAGTAGCACAAAAATTGTCTTCAAAGAGCGCATCAGTCATACCTAAAATTCACACTTCCCACGACACTGTATGCACTTCACATGGTGTCCTTCTGCCCTGTGCTTAGTGTTGTTCATTAACTGCACTTACCCATACACAATGTAATGATGGTTACAATCTTGCTTATTATATATTCACTATCCCTTTGCCTATTAGTTCCTTAACACACATTTGCTTCTTTCTGGCATTGGAATTAGAAAATACGAGTTTAACCATGATTACACGTTAATTTATTGACAATGTCTTTTTAAAACATATTGACAGTAACACACTGTCTCACAATTATTAATCCTTACCAAATAACCATGTACAGTTCAGCAATCTGAACTCTGTTCCTATCCACTACAACCTAATCCTTTATTCTATATTGCCTCTCCCAAGGCCGGAGAAGGGAAATGTGGTAATTAATTCCATGAATCTGGTATACATCATGGCCTACTTTCTCTTCTATCACATATGGTCCTTCATACAGTAAGAAGAATTTGTGAAATTCCTTCCGCTCTGAAGATGAGAGAGTTTTATTTTGTATTAACACCTTATCCCCTTTTTTTAACACAATGGGCTTCAAATGTAATTTTTTCTAGAACTGGATACTGATAGTAGCACCTGTTACAGCTCGTTTAGTGTGGGAAAGACAGTGAGTGCCTCCAACTCTTGTAGAAGGACCGAAGTCACACAAGCTGTTTTCAAAATAGTTCTGTGAACTGGACTGTGGTGAAAAAATCAAAAGAGTAATTTCTTGAAGCATTCAAGCTTTGTACACAATGGTTTTTTTCCAACTGCATTCTTCACTGCAAGTTCAAGGCGGTGTGCTAAGCAATAAACATGTCACATAGCGATTCAGTTGTTTGAATTTTGTCTGTGCTCCACTGTGCATACCGTGAATTACCTCTGCACCATCACTTGCAAAACCCACTAAGTGATTCTTAACTGCTGCAACTCCTAGACCACAGTATTTTTCTAATACATTTACAATGCACTCATTAATCTGGGAAGCATTTGTCTTTCAACATGTTTAATGGCAACAAAAGCATTGCGTATGTTACCTTCAACACAGACACGTACGTACACAATATCTTGTTCAAGAACAGCACTGTCTGTCGTATCATCACACATTATAAGGAAAAATGAGCAGTTAAATTTAAAAAAAAAAATTTTTGCTCAACCTCATTAAAGTAGGCATCTGCGGGCACTGGTTTTTCAGTTTGAGCAAGCTTGCTGAAAAACTCACTAGTTTTGAGTCAAGCTTGAGTTTCTTAGCAGAGTGGGCTTAACATAAATTCATTGTTACCAAATAGTTATTTATTAAATTATATACGTAACGACTGATCAGTCCCCGGCCAGNGCTTAACATAAATTCATTGTTACCAAATAGTTATTTATTAAATTATATACGTAACGACTGATCAGTCCCCGGCCAGTATATAATAGACGGCACGTGGCTTGACGGCACGGTACTAAGTCAAACCTGGGCTTAGTGGTCCTGCGTACTGGGTGGTACATAGCCACGGTTTACCTGTGCCTCTCTAGCTGGCAGGTGGCTTGAGCTTGTTCCCGGGGGTTATGCTGCAAAGTGCAGTTGGAGCTGGGTTACAGCTCCCGTTGGTTTTGGAGGCCGCAGTCGCCTTCCTTTTCTGCCACTTCGTACCACTCCTTTGGGTGGACGGCATACAGGTTATTTGATAGGGTAAGTAATGTAATTTTTTTCCATAACAATAAGTAAGCAGTGTACATACATATTTGCGAGTCATGCATTATTTTGTGTTTGCAGAATGTAATTTGTGCATTTTTAAATTTGTGAAAGTACAATTTTATTCTTCCTTTTTAAGAGATCTGTAATAGTAACTACATATTAATTTTCTTCAGTGATGTGTCTAGTTGTGCCATAATTTTGAGGTGTTCATGTTGTAAATGTTAAACAATAATATCCTCAGTATATAGTACTTTCATTAAATATAAAGGTTTCAGGCTTTATTGATGTACTTTATAATGAGATGTTACTGTAGTTGCACACATACTGTTTACATAATGTATGAAACTTCATTTTTTAATTTTTCCCTGGAAACTTTTTAAATGAATACACGTTGGAGGCTGACTATGATGATGTAAATAAGAGTGAGAGATGTGAGAGCAGTGTTCCCTCTATGCTGAATGCTAAAGAAATGTCNCTGACTATGATGATGTAAATAAGAGTGAGAGATGTGAGAGCAGTGTTCCCTCTATGCTGAATGCTAAAGAAATGTCATGTGTGTTTACTGTGTAATTACTTATTTTAGCTGTTGTGAATGAAAATATTGTAAACATTTTTCTTTTGTGGTACTTACTATTTTTGTATCATTATCTTATTGAGCAGGTTTTTTTAAAGAATGTTTGTGCCACAGTGGTTGAGGTTCTTGCAGCAGTGATTTAGAGGGAGCACTGAACTGGGGTGTGTGTTGTCTGCCATTCTTCCAATCCTTCCTGTCACTGTTCAGCTGAGTCGAGCACTGAACAGATACACTGCAACCACGTGTAGTCTTGCTTCGCTTTGTAACTAACCCTCCTTCCTGGCACTCCTCGTGGCCTGTCCCCACCCTCACGGCTTCCTGCTGGGCAAACCTTGCCAGGTCCATGGACGGGAANTGGCCCCCGGTCCCGCCGCTGCGGGGGATAACATTAGTGTTTCCAACCCTTTTGACGACGTCACACCTGGGGCCTCCCAGAGGTCGGCCCCCAATTCATACGGACCACCGCGCCCCCAAGGTACGACCAGTCTGCATGCTGTCCTCCCTTCTCAGTCGTCTTCTGTTCCAGTTCAGTCTTTTTTTTTCTCCCCTCCTGTTTCTTAGTTTGTAGATTTTTGCTTGCGTTAGTGTTGTTCACAGTGTTGTGTATTCTGTCCAGTTGTCTGACGACTCGGCTCTCAGTTAATCACTCTCTCTCTCTCTCTCCCCCTGCACTTTTTTTTCCATGTGTGTTGTGTATGCCAGTTGCTCGTTTGATTGTGTTTACAGAAGTTTTGCCTGTTAATGTACCATTTTATTGTATTTTATGTAGTGATGGAACGATTCTATTATCCATTCTTCAGTTATTTTGATTTTGACTAGAATCAAGGAATCAATATCTTTCGATTTTTTGACATCCATTTGTTTAGTTCAATTCTAGAGATTATTAGTAGTGATGCAACGATTCCACTTTTCCTCGATTTTTGAACTTGATGCCGATACCTCACTCAATTCCAAAATTTGAGATTCTTTCAGTTATAGACAATTACTTTACGGAACTAAAAACTGTATAGGAGGGTGTGAAATTTAATTATTTAAACTAGGTCTACATTAGTAGTAGGCATATTACTAACATAAATAATATAATACTTGAACAGTGGGAGCATATTCATATGAAATTCCAAAAAGTTCAAAAGAGGCATGAGATAATATTGAAAACATACACTTACACACTCATATATTCACACAGACACACACATTTTGTCCACATAGTTTATTTTAAAAAAGTTTGCAAGAATAGCTCAGTGAAAACACGTTATGTTTTATGACAAAAGGAATCTTTTCATCACACACAAATGAGGGAGACAATACCTGTAGACTGATAATACTATTAACAGGCTGGTGTTTATCATAAACAAAACACAGCTGGGCGAGATTGAATGAGCCAAAAAAAATTTGGGCGGGGCTGGAAAAAAAATTTCCCACGAGAAAAAGAAGATTGGTAAAGAAAGTAGTAAATGATTTCTCCATTAATGCCTCTACATATAAAGGCATTTTGCAGACTCATTATTTGACATTTTGTTTGCAAGACAGTTAACTTACACTGCTCATTTTAAAAAAAATGAATGCATGAGAATGTTTTTCTTGTTATAATCAAACGTGTTTTGTTTTTGAAATGGCATGGCTTATTTGCTTGAGTACTATCAGCGCTGCTGTTGAATTAAACCAACGGCTCTAATAGTCTAGTAAACAACCATAGCAGACCCCAGATGGTCGTTCCAAAGCCATAAGATGTCGAGAAACTTGGTTTCCTTTTACGATAACGTTATTTTTCTTGTTTATCCCTGTGAAATATTACAACGGTACAAATATTATTTCTTCTCATTCCTTACCAAGTCATAATGCAATCATTGAAGTGTGTTGGACGTAATTTACGATGTTGTGAACGAAGAAAAGTCATATCAAAGTCACAAGAAGGCACAAAAGTGCAAAAGTAAGCATTCCATGAGTGGAATAAAAAGTTAGTTTCTGCCACTGCAATTTAATAAAGTGCTATGCTCTTTATATAAGTTCTTTGCCATGGTAACATTGAAATCATCCGCTATGTGGTAAGGTTTTTTAAACATTCTTTTTTATTTGAGTGAGTAAAGTATAGGTTACACAAAAAGCGAGGCAGTGTTCAAATTGGCACTTTCATTTTACTAAAAGGTCGCGTGACCTGAATTAGTCAACAAAATGATGATGTACTTGGTATTTTAGTATTAATTTTTATTTTATTCTGCAACGAAACTTGTTAAAATACAATACTACCAAATTGCGACCGAACTGAAGCTACAAAATACTAATATACTAAATGGTGAATTTGAACATGGCCAGTACACTTTTATTTCCAGGTTACTTTTGCATCTTGTATTTTCATCCACAAAATAATTTTCCAAGAGTGATTCAATTACTGGCATAAATCAAGTAATTTTAAACTGTTTTTGAGAGGTGGTAGGTTATGTATTTGTAGTAATTGGTTTTTAAAGCTTCGATTCTTGGTCTTCCGATTCGCGATTATACAATTATTCAAGAATCACTGTTATCGAGGAATTATGGAATCAAGTTTGACATCCCTAATTAATACTACTGTTAAGGAAAGAATTTTTTTTTTTACACACAAATGATTTTACTTTATATTTCATTCCTATTTTGTCACAGGTATCTTATTTTTGTGTCTAATTTTTGCGTTTTCAATGTTCAGTTCTGTAAATTTTCTGTTTGAGTTATTTATATGTAGCTTAGCAGCAGATATTTTGTTCTGATGACGTTGGTTAACCTGTCTACATTTAGTTGTGATGGAAATATGTGTTTTATTTCTGAGGTTAACCAAGGCTGTGCTTACAAAGCTAACATTGAGTTGCGTGGGTGACAGTTTCACTGTGTTGAAGAATGATGCTAATTACGCAGTTTTTAACTTTCATAGTATAAAAATTCCAAGAGGTAGGAAAAGCACCTTGCATATTTCCATAGTTGAAAATGTTTAGGAGCACAAAGATTAAGTTTACGCATTTGTGAAGTTTTAATAGTATAGTCAAAGTGGGAGCTTTTGTAACATTGAATTACACTTGAATATTGACATCTGGAAAAGGATGTATCAATACTATCTATTCCAAAGCAGTGTATGGCCACCGTAGTCTATGGCTGCTATCGATACAAGTCGCCTTGTATGGTGTCTAGAAATAATGAAGTGGTGTGGATGCAGCATTTAGAACACAGAAGTTGGTGTCTGAAAAATGATTGAATTGGCAATGTTGAAGATGCTACAGCGGCGCTTCGTGGCACGTGTGTGTGAACTATAGCCAAGAATGTAGTTCTCTTTTTGCCAAAGCAACATTTTTTTACCAGAATGAGTTATCAGGAATTTGTTATACAGTTTTGACTGACTGGTATTCTGAAGTACATATAAACAAATTAACTTAAATGTTTGTGTCCCCGTCCAACTAAAGTAACGTATTTTCGCATGTATAACNTTCGCGTGTATAACTGCCCCATTTTTTTTTTACATAAAATAATGTCTAAATCGTAGGTGGATGTTGTACACAAAATATTTTTTTTTTTTTTCGGAAAATTAATGAACTGTGTTTGTGGCTAATAAGTTACTGACAAACCCTCCCATTGAAATGGCTAGCCTTTATAAAATGTTTCAACAAATATAATAAATAAATTACTTTAAATGAGTTTTATTTACTTCACATCAAGCATTCGAAAAGTACTCGTGTGTTAAACAAATGTGGCGGCCACCATTTTTCTCCCGCAGTTGTTACTAACAGTACAACAAAACACAGAATAACGCGATTTTCTTAAGTTCACAACAAACTCAAAAAGCTTCTCTTCCACTTCAGGAAATGCACTTTTGTTCTTAGGAGCACACTGGAGTTTTTCTTTTGTTTTGCACCACTCCCGAATGCACTGCGTGTTAACAGAAAAATGTGGACCAGCTGCCAGTTTACCATTTTGTTCCACATATTTAACTATTAACTACTTGCAACTTAAATCCAGTGGTATAACTGTTAGTATTTTCCCCATGTTCTTACTCAAAAGGCCATTACATGTGTTCAGTGCAAGCGCCTCGCCAAACTGCGCTATCTTGACACAAACAAGGTCACCATTTGGCCGTAAAAATCAATACCTGGGCGAGTCCATTGTCTCCCTACTTGAGGGGTGGAGGGTTGACAGGTTTTTTCCGTGGGTTTTAAACAGGAATACAAATTATTTTTAATTTCTGTTGTTTAAAAGTAGGGTGGGTGTTGTACACGGGCGGGTGTTATACGTACATAAAACTTTATTCACTATGTTGGATAACTCTAGTTAGAGAAATAGTGATTTCACAAGTCTTGGGATTATGTTAAGTTAAAAGATTCTGTAGAAAAATGATGGGGTAAAATGTGTCGTTTTTATTGCATTTTATAGTGTAACAATGTTTTTTCATTGCTTTTTCAAATTGTGTGGTGTGTAGGTACAGTTAAAACAATATTCCCATTCACTTTGAATTCGCGCGACTAGTTACTATTTGCGTTGAACTTTAATTTCGTAATATTAAATTAATATTTGGACATGCCTGGTAAACTTTTTGAAATACAGTAGAATCTTTCTAAAACGACCCCCTATAGTTTCCAGAAATTAAGTCGCTGTTGAAAGAATGTTGCCTTAAATATTTCAGGAAATTATGGTCCAATTTTGACCCACCCCCAATCCCTATACATCAAGTTTCTCAATTTTTGCATTAAATTCATGTTCAGTCATATTCGAACACAAAAATAATATAGATTTATTTAAATAGATGGACGTCTTCTGAAAGAAATGATAACTGAGAGGCATGGCCTCACACTTGTCTCCAAAAAGTTACAAAAATTTAGCTTTATTAGGGTTTATCATATATGGTAAGTCCATATTCAATCACCTCTGGCATTAAATGGACATGATTTTTGTATGAAATATTATTTTCATTTTATGATCCGACATCTTCCGAATAAAGTGAGCTCACAGAAATGTATCTGCAACCTCCCTTGTCACCAAACAAGTACAAAAACTGGAACATTGTATACTGTGCATTTTTTTGGCCAATATTTACAAATGCAACTGAAGGTTTGTTGTTTATACCATACATGAAACTTCAACTACAGGCTGGTTCAAGTAGATAGGTATTAGCTAGGAGGTGGTATTGTGTTTGGATATGCACTATGGCCAGTAGAGAGTTCACAGAGACAAGTGCAACGAACAGCAACCATAAAAGTGCAACCAATTTAGTTCTATACAGATTTACCTCAAATTTTGTAAAAAAATGTTTTGTTTCTCCCCAAAAGCGAGTTATTATAGAAAGACAGTCACAATAAATATGGTTAATATTGAGAAGGTCTAGTAAATATGAAAATGTACAAATTCTGCAAAACATGTTAAAAATATAAAACACATTCCAGTTTAAATAAATATTAATTGTCGCACTGGATCAACTTGTTGGAACAAAAATTGCATATTTTTATGGCAAGTTATTATTTTATTTTATTTTATTTTTTTAATATTAAAATTAATTTCATTCCTGAATCGAGTATTACAACAAAAAATATTGGAAATGTGGATCGGTATAAATGTGGAATCGTCCCACCACTATTTTGATGTAACATGTAAAAACACATAGTGTTTTATTTTGTGTTTTACACATCACTGTACCATAATGCTGTGCCAAGTGTGATACAGTTAAAATAAACATATATGTAATTTGTTTATAAGAAAAAAATTTTTGTCTTATTTTATTATTATTATATTCTAATTTTTGGGTATTTAAAGAATTTGCATTTTTGTGCCTTATTAATGTGTGTGCTTTCCTGCCCCCATCCACCAATCTCGCTTGGTTTTTTTTTTATTCAGTTTTAATTAATTTTCGGCAGAGATAGGAAAAGTCGCTAGATGTGTAGGCAACAGTAGTTATTTGCGGTCTCTTTTCGCATGGTTGTAGAGTAGCTGTTATTCTAATTGTGCTGTGAACTGTGTCACTGATTCCAAAGAAATTCCAACCTTTTTAATAATTTATTTAAATGTTAGTAATCTTTATAATTTAGACACTTGAGTTTTATTTGTCACATTTATTTGCCTGTCTCAGTTTGGAGAGCACATAAGTAAAACAGTGGAGGCATTGTTTATAAAACATGCTTTCATTGAAAGTTCGTAACCACAAACAATTTTCATGGTCCTGTCAAAATTGCAATTAAAATAATGATAAAAATATCTGTTTTTATAGCTATTAAATATTTTTTATTGTATTGCGAAACTATATTTTAACCCCCGTTGCCGAAGATTGCATGCTGCGATCATTTGACAAAGAACTAACGTAAATAGTCCACCATCTTGAAATATGAGCTGTGCTACATCTACCGTGCCATACTGGCAGCCGAAATAAAGTATTTAATAACAATCCGTTTTGCAAATGGGCTATATTTCAAGTGTTTGCCATTAACTAAATCCAGCCAAGTTTTTGTTCTCTAGACACGGGAATGATGAATGTTATTCTAAACTAAGGTACTTGCCGTGGCAAGTGAGGTTGGCTTCTACTGGTGCACATGGTTCATTCCAAGTGAAATTATCGAGGGGCTGAAGCTGCACCATTTTTGATTTTGATAAAAATTGGTTCCTATGTTACCCTATCCTCAAGGTGAAAGAAAAACATTGATTTAGATTTTTACCTACTAGCAGTCATTTTTCATACACACTGCAAGCTAATTTCACAGATTTTGGAGGTTTACGCAAATAGCCGTAACTTTTTTAATGTCACTTTTTGTGGAGTTTTTAGTGTCTTTTAAAAGCTTACGTAAGATACTATTTAGCTGTATATTTATACTATAAAATTCATTTTGTATTTTTAAGATGATGGTCATCTGATTCAGATGACTGTTTTACCCCACTTTATACCCCACCCTGCTTCACTAAAGTTGCATTTAGAGATAAGATCTTTTGTGTACTTAGTGGCTACATGTAGAACAGTGTGCAACATCAAAGTTATCTGGATTGAAGACTTCCTTCCTAGAAAAAAATAGTCTCCAACTTGGGAAAAAATGGAAGTTATTTGGGGATTAAATAAAAATTTGAGAGTTTTATGAAAGCTGTAGGACACAAGTTTTCCCATTCTGTCATTTTTCCCCCTGTTGAGTACATAAACCGTTGGGGGAAAAATTGATTTTTAAATTTAATTAGTTGTGTATTATTTAATGTCACTTCATTCTGAATGTCATTAACATTAGGGAGACAAGGGGTCGGTACTAGTTGTTAATACACTGTTTGGGCAGTGCAATGTAGAAAATTTGAAACCAAATGTGTAAGAACGCAGTGCTAATAACTCGCTGCAAGTGCCAAGTTTTTGTTGATTACCAAATGTTTTAAAGGAACCGGTTTTAATGACCATATTTATTTCCCTCTGTCTAAGAAATTACAAGTTTATAAAATAAAATAACATAATTCACTTGAAAGTTTGATGTAGGCTCCAACAAGGTTTGATTGCCATGAAGTATAAGTTGGCTCCACACGTGCCAGTCTGGTCAGGGGTTGGGGAGGGTGGCTGGTGGCTGGCAGCATGTCCAATCAATTACCTTGCCAGGTGTCCACCACACTTAATGTTGATAAACACTGAAATCACCAATCATTCATCCATAGGGTGCCACTTTTACAGTAAATAAAATTAGCTGATTTCATCATTAAAATTTCACCATTTTGTCAAAAAAAAATATTTTCATTTCTTCAAATAAATTTTTTGCCAAAAAAAAAGCGTGTGTAATTATTAGAACATGAATCTGTTGTTTTTGTAACAATTTCAACCAAACTAAAGGGAATTTGTTATGCATTCATTTTATAAATATATATTTAATTGGAAAACATTCAAAAATATTTAACAATAAGGGTGAAGGGACAACGTTACGAGAGCACACTTGTTATGTAACGCACATTGTCACATCACAGTAATTTTTGTGCTATCAATCTTGTACTTTGTCGAGACATTTACATTTAAAACTGCCCAAGAACGCTCATTAGCATTTGAGTTTTAACAATATTTTTACATCGCCCACATACAAATTTTGTTCACTTCTAGATAACAATATTATAATTAAATCACTTTCAGTTCAATATTACTGAAACACAAATCCACCACAACCTAACTACAAAGTTCTAGTAAATATTTTATTATTGATGAAATAAAAATACTGCTTACATAATAATCGTTTTTCTATCAAGAAGTGTCAGAAACCAATTTGTTTTTGTTTTCTTGCAACATGAAAGTTACACAAATGATCTTCCAGTGCAGTTGTCTTTTAATTTTTTGTCCTTCACTATTACTAAATCACTGTGCGTACGTCACTGCAGTATTTAAGCACGTGTCTTTTCGTGCCCACTCGGTGTTTACATCACAGTATTTACACTTGGGTCAGTTTATAAAACACAAAAACCCTTTCACTTTCAAACTCCCGAGCACAGTCTATAAACAGTAACTATTTTAGGTATTCTTAACCGGTTTTGCGATATAAGCAGCTGACTGCGAACGCCACCCTCACCCAGTAGGTACAAATGCCGTATTTGCTTGTTGTCAAGAACGAAGTCGACAGAGTTTACAATTACTGCATGAATGTTTAGTGTGTAATTATTACATTCTACAAAATAAAAATTCATCTTTGTTATATATACGTACTATTTATTTTCGTCATATCACCAACTTTTTTTGTAAGGGATATTCGTTTATAAATAAAATATATGCTATGCGTGATTCTGACCGTGAAGGAGCTCCATAGCGATTGTGTCAATATATATTGAATCGTATGTGCAACGATAATCTTTTGACCTTTCTACCAATTGACTTATGAATAGTTCTCATTACGTATAATTTTGTTTACGTTTTTATAGTCAACAGCGTGATCACTACGCAAATAGTTTTGTTATCCGCACGTATGTAAAGTAAATGAGAGATAATGCTGTATAATAAATGGAAAATCGTAAATCTTAATGTTTGTAAGAGTTTTCATGGTAAAGGAAGCTTGCNGAGATAATGCTGTATAATAAATGGAAAATCGTAAATCTTAATGTTTGTAAGAGTTTTCATGGTAAAGGAAGCTTGCATTATGGGTTTGGATACACTTACTGAAGCAATTTTGTCAATGTTTCACGAGTACTAGAATTATTACAAAATTTTGCGAGTAAACATAATTTCTCAGGATTTCACATTATTTCACGTTACTTCACATTTCTCGAAAATTTCTAGGCCCTATTCATCAGCGGTAAATAGTTTTGTAATGCACAGCAGGGGTGTTGAAATTAAAGAAAAGGAATTAGAATGTGAATTAAGTATTGAATTTTATTTCTCTTTTGATTTTAAAGACTACCGACAAAAAACCCAATGCTCATTCTAACAAACTTGCCTATCTAGACCAAGAAAAACTCCATCAAAAATGTAATAGCAAAAAAGACAGCACTACTTCATCTCCAGTAGTTCAGAAAACTTTAAACTATGTAACGAAGCACTGAAATTTGCTACAATTGTTGCTCACAAAGTAAACAGTGATAAACTTGTTAGTTTACATTTAAATTTTCAAATTTTACATTAATAAAATACTTTGACCAACCAAAGTTCTATTTGTGTAAAAATCAGTTAGAGGAAGTGCACAGATATCCCAAAACAATTACTGATATAAACAGTGTTTTACCTCAAATCCCTTTCACAGTGTTTTGACGGTGCTATTGTCACAAAAACAGCGTCATGTTGTAACACGGCCGTAGAGTGGCCACTGGGTGGCTAGCACGAGCACTGTACTCTACTGTAGGGGCAGTGAGGCGGCAGCTGCCAAGTGTTGTGGTTTGCAGGCTTGCAGCCGGCGTACCAGGGCCAAGGCAGCTACCCACAGTACCCGGAGCAGTACAGCAACCAGTACCCGGCTAATAGCAGCTACCCTGCCACCAGGCCCATCTACCCACCGTACACCGCTGATGCTGACAGGTGGGTACTGCATTTCAACATAAACACTGACTCGAGGGTGGAACAGCTGATGAGAGAGTTGTGAAAAGGACGATAAGAGTGCAAACATTTGTGGAAGATGGTAGTGAATTACGTCTACAACAGGCCACAGAAGTGGTTTCTGGATTTGTACGCGTTGGAATTTGCAAAGTGGTAAAACATTTATGTTTCTAACAATAGAACAGTGCCACTTTATGGAGATTGGTATGGGTAAACATAAGAATGGGATTTTGCATTTTGGAGTTTGGTTAATTTGAAATATTGCATAATATGTATTTCAAAGTAAAATTTCCTGAAAGTGTGCATAGATTTCATACAATTTGTAAATGCAACTGTCATTGCCACAAAGACAAAATGGACTGTAAACTCGAACTACTTCGGATGCAAAATTAAAACATCGATTGGATGTGAGGCTGCTCAATTGACACTACTCACCGCCATGATACTTCACGAACAACTGACTGCCTCCTCTCGGCGCCCAGGGTTGCCAATTCTGTGATCCAGCGCTGGGTGCAGTTCTGCCAACTGCAGAATCCACGAGAGGTGGCAGCATGGGAAATTCAAATATTGAATGTGTCCAGGACGTGGGAGGAAGTCGGTAGACACACCAAATTTGTCCGGTACACACACACAGTCAGTCACTAACACATGAAAATGGAGTATTCACATATTTACATGTCCAAACAGCTGCAGTATTTATTTTCTTGTTTTGTAACAAAATAAGTAGGGCTGGACCGATCACTAAAATTTGAGATCATATCGATGCTGATCATCAGTGCCGATCACTGGATGCCAATCTTGCCTCTCACTTAATGCTCTATAACTACTGTGCACCACAAAAGCCAAAATTATTTTAATTGATAATAGAGACAATCTCTATGGNCACTTAATGCTCTATAACTACTGTGCACCACAAAAGCCAAAATTATTTTAATTGATAATAGAGACAATCTCTATGTATTAATTAGATCCATGACTGCCAGTGTCACCACTTGCTATAATAGCACCATTAAACAAACATGTTGCTTTTGTATTATCTATAGTCAAACATAAAAATATTTCCACACAGAGCTCGATTTGTGCATCATTTTCACTTTTAATGTGTTACCTTCTTAAAACTTTATTTTAAAACAAATGCCTTAGACAAAAATTTAAGTTATAACGTCTAATATCCACGGCGACCAAAACATCTCGACAGATGCGAACGGGAACAGCTCGGAAACACATAGATAATAAAGTGCATACTGTAAATGCCAATACAATGCAACACATTCGAAATTGTGTTACCATTATTTGTGATTTCATGAAAGTTATCCAGTGTGTCACATTTATTTATTATAGTTCACAACGGAATCTAAAAACTAAAGTTTTCCATTGTCACGAGTAAATAGTTGTGTTTGCACCAGGACAAGCAAAAAATTTAAAATAATATTTTTTCAACCACCATAATAAATGTAAACATGAGTTGTACAATAGTTTGTGGAACATAAAATAATGCTGCACTAAATTAACATTGCTGGAAATATTTGCAAGTAAAAAATTTTTTATGTTTAACTTGGGCAGAAATTCACAGTAAAACAACATACCAAAAACCTTTTCGAAAGTAACGTTAATTTTAAGTTTACATATTATAGTTTCAACATCTTTATAATATCTAAATACGGAAGAAAACAAATGACTGCCACAACGTGTTTTGTGCGATCTCTGTGGTTTTTGGTGTGGTGCTGTATTGTTTATAATTTGGCGCACAGAGTCAACATCTATTTACCGTGTGTGTTGATGGCTGTATTTTCTTAGTGTAAAATGTACATTTCTGGACTTTTCTTGTTACATATTTCAGTAGTAATATTACATTCTTTGAACCTGATTAATTACATTTTAGTGTTTTAACAACAGTGCTCAGTGTTCAGGCGAGTTTAGGTTAAGCAACATGTTTTGAGGTGTTTGCACGAGTAATATTATTAACATTTCCAAATTATGTAAAACTTGCCTTATTCACTGGAAAATACACAAGTTGTTAGTAAAATTTAGCAACAAATAGGTTATCTGCATATACAAAGGGACAAAATTAATTTTTTTGATAGGGAAAAAAAGATCTGTAGTGGTAATCTGCAGAGAATAAACTGATCAATACCGTTGTCAATATACTGAAAATCGGCCGGTTAGTGTGATCGGCGATCGACATCGGCCCAGCCCTAAAAATCAGCATCGCAAGCAGCTGTGCGTGCGTACGTGCGTGCGCCCAGGCAGCCAGCTGTGTACGGAACACGCAGCAGTTGTTATCCCCTCTCGCCTCTGTTAGTCCACANCCAGGCAGCCAGCTGTGTACGGAACACGCAGCAGTTGTTATCCCCTCTCGCCTCTGTTAGTCCACAAATAACTCCCACAGTCTTCCGGCCTTTTTTATCTGCTTTGTTTATTCCTTCACTTTTTTTTTTCAAATCAAACCCTACACTTATGGAAGTAACAGAAAGATACTAAATATAGTATATACTTGTGTGCAGCACACATCATGCTTTTTGAAAATTTTAAAAAGTATTTTTCCTGAATGAAACTGCACCAACAATTAGTGGGGTCCTGTTGAGTAAGTTTGCAGGGAATTTTCCTTTATTTTCATTTGCGTTTGCGTTTGCGTGGGGTGGCATCTGTTTGGAAAATACTTTAATTAAATTACGAGTGTGCTGAAAGCCAAAACATTGTGTACCATCATCGTATACTCTTAAAAGGCTTTTTTTTTTTACAGTTCAAGGAAAGTAGTACCAGTGTTGTTGTTTTGGTAATGTATTCCTTGCCTCAGTTGTTGACATGTCAATGCCATGATGGCTTGTTTTGTAAGCTGCTTACATTATGAGAGACAGTTCAGTGCTCTAAGTCAGCGACTGCAATGTTATATGTACTCTCTGTCTCGTGTAGCTTTGCATGATTCTGGCAGTTCGATGAAAGTAGTACCAATGTTAACTTTTTGTTAATGTATCCTTTCGCCATCTGCCTGTGCATCAAGTGGTGACTGTATTGTCATTAAGAAGATGTCAGCAGAGCCACTTGCAATTGTTATGCTAAACAAATTTTAATGTAGACTGACATCTGTCTAAAGAATTTGTTGGTTATAATTGTAAAAGCAGAAAACCTTGCAAAAAAAAGTGGAATATTTGCTAACTCTTCCTTACTGTATTACGAAACAGTGAATTTGGGTAACATTTGTGAGATCGTAATTGTAGTTCTTATCACACTTTGGACGTTACAGGTAATATGTTAAAATAAAAGTAATTCTGTGAATTTGCTTGACAACACACTTTCATTCACTAAATAAAACTCACCGATGAGTTTTGCAAAGCAGTTATTCTGCTATTACTGATACTTGGCGACACCTGTTGCTCGCAATATCACAAAGAAAAAAAAAACAAAATACACATATTTTTTTTGCAAAAAATGACACCTTTCTAAAAACAAAACTCGCAAAAAAATATGCGAAAAAATACATTTACGTTGTGAATTCTCATGTTTACGACACTAATTCTATAAATTGTTTCTATATGTGGTCAGGATCAGGATGTCGACACGATTGATATATTGAATATGCCACTAAAGCAATATTGCTATGTTTTTTTTCATCTATTCTTGGAAACTTTTTAATAATTTAACGCGTTTGTGAACATTTATCATGGCAAGTGTGGTTTGGAATTATTTTCGAATAAACTGCATTGACGAAAGTTTTGCGGTATGCTAGTCATTTTACAGAGAAATCTACGAGTTTGAAACTTGATCTTAGTGTGATAAGCATGTGTTACTTTTTAACTTCATTATTTGGTAAGATGTACGTTTTCAACGCCTGTTTATATTATCTCATATGCCTCTTGAACTTTTTGGATTTTCATATGAATATGCTCCCACTGTTCAAGTGTTGCATTATTTATATTAGTAATACTCCTAATGTAGGCCTAGTTTAATTAATTAAATTTCACACTGTGTTATATGGTATTTAGTTCTGTAAAGTAATTGTCTGTAACTAAAGGAATCACAATTTTTGGAATCGAGAATCGAGAGTGGTATNCACTTAATGCTCTATAACTACTGTGCACCACAAAAGCCAAAATTATTTTAATTGATAATAGAGACAATCTCTATGGATTAATTAAATCCATGACTGTCAGTGTCACCACTTGCTATAATAGCACCATTAAACTAACATGTTGCTTTTGTATTATCTATAGTCAAACACAAAAATATTTCCACACAGAGCTCGATTTGTGCATCATTTTCACTTAAAATGCGTTACCTCCTTAAAACTTTCTTTAAAAACTAATGCCTTAGAAAAAATTTAAGTTATAACGTCTAATATCCACGGCGACCAAAACATCTCGACAGATGCGAACGGGAACAGCTCGGAAACACATTGATAATAAAGTGCATACTGTAAATGCCAATACAATGTAACACATTGAAAATTGTGTTACCATTATTTGTGATTTCATGAAAGTTATCCAGTGTGTCACATTTATTTATTATAGTTCACAACGGAATCTAAAAAACCAAAGTTTTCCATTGTCACGAGTAAATAGTTGTGTTTGCGCCAGGATGAGCAAAAAATTTAAAATAATATTTTTTCAACCACCATAATAAATATAAACATGAGTTGTACAATAGTTTGTGGAACATAAAATAATGCTGCACTAAATTAACATTGCTGGAAATATTTGCAAGTAAAAAAATTTTTGTGTTTAACTTGGCAGAAATTCACAGTAAAATGACATACTAGAAACCTTTTCGAAAGTAACGTTAATTTTAAGTTTACATATTATAGTTTCAACATCTTTATAATATCTAAATACGGAAGAAAACAAATGACTGCCACGACTTGTTTTGTGCAATCTCTGTGGTTTTTGGTGCGGTGCTGTATTGTTTATAATTTGGCGCACAGAGTCAACATCTATTTACCGTTTGTGTTGATGGCTGTATTTTCTGATTAATTACATTTTAGTGTTTTAACAACAGTGCTCAGTGTTCAGGCGAGTTTAGGTTAAGCAACATGTTTTGAGGTGTTTGCACGAGTAATATTATTAACATTTCCAAATTATGTAAAACTTGCCTTATTCACTGGAAAATACACAAGTTGTTAGTCAAATTTAGCAACAAATAGGTTATCTGCATATACAAAGGGACCAAATTAATTTTTTTGATAGCAGAAAAAAAGATCTGCAGTGGTAATCTGCAGAGAATAAACTGATCATTACCGTTGTCGATATACTGAAAATCGGCCAGTTAGTGTGATCGACATCGGCCCAGCCCTAAAAATCAGCATCGCAAGCAGCTGTGCGTGCGCCCAGGCAGCCAGCTGTGTACGGAACACGCAGCAGTTGTTATCCCCTCTCGCCTCTGTTAGTCCACAAATAACTCCTACAGTCTTCCGGCCTTTTTTATCTGCTTTGTTTATTCCGTCACTTTTTTTTTCAAATCAAACCCTACACTTATGGAAGTAACAGAAAGATACAAAATATAGTATATACTTGTGTGCAGCACACATCATGCTTTTTGAAAATTTTAAAAAGTATTTTTCCTGAATGAAACTGCACCAACAATTAGTGGGGTCCTGTTGAGTAAGTTTGCAGGGAATTTTCCTTTATTTTCATTTGCGTTTGCGTGGGGTGGCATCTGTTTGGACAATACTTTAATTAAATTACGAGTGTGCTAAAAGCCAAAACATTGTGTACCATCATCGTATACTCTTAAAAGGCTTTTTTTTTTTACAGTTCAAGGAAAGTAGTACCAGTGTTGTTGTTTTGGTAATGTATTCCTTGCCTCAGTTGTTGACATGTCAATGCCATGATGGCTTGTTTTGTAAGCTGCTTACATTATGAGAGACAGTTCAGTGCTCTTAAGTCAGCGACTGCAATGTTATATGTACTCTCTGTCTCGTGCAGCTTTGCATGATTCTGGCAGTTCGATGAAAGTAGTACCAATGTTAACTTTTTGTTAATGTATCCTTTCGCCATCTGCCTGTGCATCAAGTGGTGACTGTATTGTCATTAAGAAGATGTCAGCAGAGCCACTTGCAATTGTTATGCTAAACAAATTTTAATGTAGACTGACATCTGTCTAAAGAATTTGTTGGTTATAATTGTAAAAGCAGAAAACCTTGCAAAAAAAAGTGGAATATTTGCTAACTCTTCCTTACTGTATTACGAAACAGTGAATTTGGGTAACATTTGTGAGATCGTAATTGTAGTTCTTATCACACTTTGGACGTTACAGGTAATATGTTAAAATAAAAGTAATTCTGTGAATTTGCTTGACAACACACTTTCATTCACTAAATAAAACTCACCGATGAGTTTTGCAAAGCAGTTATTCTGCTATTACTGATACTTGGCGACACCTGTTGCTCGCAATATCACAAAGAAAAAAAAAACAAATGCACATATTTTTTTTGCAAAAAATGACACCTTTCTAAAAACAAAACTCGCAAAAAAAAATGCGAAAAAATACATTTACGTTGTGAATTCTCATGTTTACGACACTAATTCTATAAATTGTTTCTATATGTGGTCAGGATCAGGATGTCGACACAATTTATGTATTGAATATGCCTCTAAAGCAATATCGCTATGTTTTTTTCATCTATTCTTGGAAACTTTTTAATAATTTAATGCGTTTGTGAACATTTATCATGGCAAGTGTGGTCTGGAATTATTTTTGAATAAACTGCATGGACGAAAGTTTTGCGGTATGCTAGTCATTTTACAGAAAAATCTACGAGTTTGAAAGTTGATCTTAGTGTGATAAGCATGTGTTACTTTTTAACTTCATTATTTGGTAAGATGTACGTTTTCAACGCCTGTTTATATTATCTCATATGCCTCTTGAACTTTTTGGATTTTCATATGAATATGCTCCCACTGTTCAAGTGTTGCATTATTTATATTAGTAATACTCCTAATGTAGGCCTAGTTTAATTAATTAAATTTCACACTGTGCTATATGGTATTTAGTTCTGTAAAGTAATTGTCTGTAACAAAAGGAATCACAATTTTTGGAATCGAGAATCGAGAGTGGTATCGGCCACGAGATCCAGAATCGAGAAAAAATGGAAAAGTTACATCACAAGTCTCGCTTGCTTATTTCTTTAGTGAATTAAGCAAAATGTGATAGCACTGTGAGGACATTGTCAGCCAGGGCCCATTCTGATGCTTGCAAATTGGTTACTTGTTGGAAATGATTTGCACAACTGAAACAATAAAAAATAAGCTCAGAAACAGGTAAGGTTTATTACTGTAAATATATATTTCCAAAGCATTGTAGAAAATGAGAAATGCACTTTGAATGAAATAATAGTATAGTCCTATATTGCTCTGTTTCATAATTTTTTTAAATTAAGTAATTAATTTAAATAAAATGTATGGTTATTTAGTGGATGATATATGAATAAAATGTAATCCTTACAAACCATTGAGAAACGCTGTAGAATGAATGTGTTGAATACACTAACCTGCAATCACATTTTTCTGCTCACCAAGTCGCTGGAGCATCGTAAATGTAGAATCCCATCTATTAGGCTCATCTTGCAGCAAGCATTTCTTTTTCTGCCCCAGTGATAACTGTTCTTCATTCAAAGCTTTCATGCCAGATGTGGAATGTTTAAAAAATCCAACAAGTTGCTCCATTTGCATCCATGATATATATTTATCTATGAACTCCAGTCATTTATTTGTAAATAAATGTACATGTGTCATAGAATATCTGTGATGTTCGCCATTAAATCCAGGTATTTTTGTTGNCATTTATTTGTAAATAAATGTACATGTGTCATAGAATATCTGTGATGTTCGCCATTAAATCCAGGTATTTTTGTTGATTTAAGTTACCGTAAGAAGCGGCAGTGCTGATTAATATTGTAAAATGTACAACCACACCATATAATTTTTTTGTCTACAGAAAGTAATAACCTGTTTTTATTTCCTATAACCGGGACCAATGTATCGGCCCGATACAGATACATTAAAAAAAGGTTAAGTCTCGGAACAACTCTAATAAATAATAGTATAGAAGTGTGTGTGTGGTGGTTGTGCAAATCTTTAGTAGGGTAGTGTGCAGATGTCGTGCATAGGTTTGTGTTTGGCGAGTTGCAGGGGCTACAGCCAAGGAGCACCCAGCTCACAACCCGCTAGCAGCATACCTCCCGCGGCTGGCCAGGACTCATACGGCCGCTTCATGGGTCCCGGCCAGCCGCCTGGCTATCCCGCCCGCCCTGGCTATGCCGGTCCCCCAGCGCCCGCGTCCGGGGCGCCCACCCCTCCACAACAGGAGTACTACCGCCCTGACCAGGTATGTCCTCCAATTGCATTCCGTTGCTTTCACTGCTGCAGCAGAACACTTGTGTCGCTGATATAAATACTGGTCTGTGTGAACAGGTTGTTTTATGTTTTCTACATAAACAAATGTTGCTGTGTGTCTTGTGATGTAGTTAGCTTTGCAAAACTTGTTTCACCAACGACTGTACCAGTGTGCATCTGTGCGATTTAGCAGTGATAGAGAACGCTCAGATTTGTGTTGTCAATATTTATGTTAATTTAACAGGAGTTAGTGTAGTATTTTATAAACTGAACATGTAAATGTGGAAAAACTCATCATCCAATGCTGTTTCCAGTCTTTGGCTGGGTCAACATAGTAAATCGTCTCTTTATCTCTCGTATGATTACTTCTTGTATTATCTGTACTCCCCATCTCCTACATTGTCTTCGGAGTTTCCGTCTAGTGTGTTTGATTTCCATAATTTATTTGGGCAGCCTTCCGCCTCTCATTCTCTGTACTATATGTGCATACATTCGCATCTTAAATAAGTGTGTAGTTTGAACGTTAGTTTTTGAAAATGTGACTNTCTCTGTACTATATGTGCATACATTCGCATCTTAAATAAGTGTGTAGTTTGAACGTTAGTTTTTGAAAATGTGACGTTGTTTGTACAATAGGGCCTTATTAATCTGTATTTTGCTGGAGGCATTGATGTACATTGATAGGAACATTCACAGAACTCTTGTTATACAATATGTAGTTAGTGCTCAAGTTGATGGTGCAAAAAATCATACTTTTTAAAACCAAACATGTAAATTTTCCAAAAAGAAACCAAACATTTTTTTTTTTCCCACAAAATCCCAATCAACTCACTGTAAAAAAAAACATTAAATAAAACAATGAAGTAATTGAAAAAAGAAACATATATTTTAGATATAATTTTGTGCACTATGAAAGTCAATAGTTCCTTCAAGAAGTCACTTTTTCAGATTCTTTGCTCTATTTCTTGTCTCGTGAATTGGTTTATCCAGTATTCTTCCTTTCAGAAACTTGCATTAATGCATTTAGCATTGGACACTCAAGATTACCTGTGCACAGTTTTTATTAGTCGCAACTGAATAAACGCTTTCTCTACACTGGTATTACTGTGTTGCAAAACCAACGAAGCTCTGCCTAGCTTGCAGGGTTGGCAAACATGGTTTACTATTTTCTTCACGCAGAGAAACTTTCTTCCAGAAAATGTTGAGAGGATCCGAAAACTGAATTTTTAATAGTGGTATGTCCCTATGTGTATGTGCTAAAATTTCTTCTTTCAATGCATAATATTCTTTGTCAGATGTTATACATATTTGGGGAGGTTTGTGCCACCTTTTCAAACTTTTCCCAATCACCGTTCTTTGGATGGGTCAAAATATCAGTGTTCTGAAGAAGATAATTGTGCAGTGGAAGAAGGTGATAAAGTCCTTTTGTACCAGTCTCGTAAAACATCCTTACATTTGAAAAATTCTGCTATCTCTGAAGAGGTTATTTCACCTGCTGCTAGAAAATGTGGCAGTGGCATGATCAATGAACGAAAAAGCATCAGGCAGTTTGTTTGGTCGCTATAAATCAACATATGTTGGATCACTTTTCTGGATGACAAGAAAGCGAATGAAATTAGCCATTGTTTGCCACGTCAGTACCAAATCTTACTGTATAATTTGTGAATGTAAGGTCGTTCTTACTGGAAGAGTAAATTGAACGTGTTGAATCTCTACAGACAGTTTTGCAAGAATAGGAAGTATAATTTAGCTTAACTTTAAGGCAGTGTTGTTGAGATTCGCTGAACTGATTCAGGGGTACCATCTTTCAATTCAACAGTCAAAATACTCAATAAAAGCAGCCCATTGTTCGAGTAGTCACTTCATGCATTGAAGCATGGCAAGCCATCTGGTGAAACAAGGCCTTAAAATCTGATGTTCCTAAATTTCCAATTAACTTTTGAACATGTCTTTAGTTATCTGGTTATTTGCCAGATGTTTACCAAAAATAGCTGTATACATAGTTGCTTAAAAATTGTGCCTCAACGTGATATAAAGTTGCTCACACGAGCAGAAACAAACCTTATGGCAATTACATAATATGCAAGCTACTTGGATTCACCCAAGTATATATATGGCACATTAAATACTTTATGCTTTACAAAAAAATTCAATAAAACAGGTGATCATGTGTATAAAAATTTTCAAAATGAAACACTAACATAAAATATTGAGTGCAAAATGCCCATATTAGCTTTGCTAAATACAATACTTATCTTAATGCATGATGATGCAGATAGGAGGCGAATACCTTGAGAAGGTCCCAGCCTGGCCTTTTTATACACTCTCTACCAGGGAAGTTATATTTGCAATCGTCGTGCATCACACGATGACTCCCATCCAAGGGGTAATGGCAGGCGGTTCCCCTTGTAATTTTCGACAGAATGTCACCTTCTATATGTATGTATATGTACAAATTGCTGCATAGCGATAAATGGCAGCAGTGTTGCAACCTCTATACATTTAAATGCTGTTGGCTAGCAAACATATTCTTCAATACTTTTCCTTGTAATTTTTCTAATATTTTTTCATACTTTTTTGGGGTTTTTTGAAACTTCTTTTGAATCATTTCATAAAATTGCTGTATTAGAAAAATCCGAGTTTGTGAAATTGTGTCTCAATTGTACTCTCAAGTCAGTAGGTTTACCCGTAGCTAATACTATGTGTAAGAATGGAGAAGAGAGGACACTGTAAACAAGTCCTCTCATAAGAAAGGTATACAACCATTGTAAAGTTATGTGTATTAAAAATATTTAAGGTGTTGATACATTTTGGAAGATCTATGAACATTCTTAGTGTTGTTAAAATAGTCTAAGACTGATGGTTGATACTTACTTTTATTTAAACGATGTGTGGTAGTTTTAACTAGAGTGATGGACACGTCTTTTGTGTAGGGATGTAGGGGGTTTTGCTTCGGGTCTCTTGTGGGGTGCTCCATAGGATACTCTGACAAGCACTGTGCCTGTATCACAGTGACTGCACATCTCAGATGTGTCTGGAGGAGTTTTAGCTGCTTAGCTGTGCGACTTGCGTGAAATGCTAATGTCGAGGCCACAATATTTGGAGTATGTCATGTATCATTTCACATATACTGTACCAAACAGTTCCCTCTGAAGATTTTGGCATGTCATTTTAATGACTTTTATGTAATATGCCCACAAGAATAAGTCCTTATGCTTAACGCTTCGAGCACAGTATTGTTTATTTTTCTTTCAGTCTTACACAGTATGTCTAAATAAGTTATTTTAAAATTCCAAGAGCAATGTGAAATGATTAGTCATTATTTATTGTGAATACTTGAAGCTACAATAATAATAATAATAATAGATGCAATTGTAAGTTAGTGAAATGTATTCAGCTTTTTCCACCTGGTGTGTTTATTGACCAAACCATCAAAAAAGTGTAAGTTTACTTTAATTAAAATTTTTATTTTTGTGCAGTATATTAAGTAAATATTATAATAAAAAAAATGGAGCACGTGGAGAAAAGAAATTGAAAAATTGTTGATATGGTAACACAGTTTAATTGGATGCATTTAAATACACAGCTAGCCAGTAAAATTACAGCACCTAGAATAATGCAATTGAAGGACTCCACATCGGGGGAATGCATAGAGCAGGGTACAACAATTATGTGGTTTTTGGAGAATTGCTAAGTGGTAGTGGCATTGTTTCCCGTCCGTTAATGCTCGTATTAAGACTAAGTGAGCATGACTCATAGAAGAACATGACAACCATACGAACATATGTCTGCATTTGACCGCAGGAGAATTGTGGCCTATCAGTAATGTGGATAATCCTACCATGAAATTGGTTCTTGCTTTGGAAAGTAATGTAACCAGAGTGAATGAAGTGTATATGGGATCATTGGGTTGACGAAGGACTGGCTAAGCGGCGTGTTGGAAGCAAACGGCTCTGTTGTCTGATTCCTGTCCTGTTGACGCCTAGTCTGCATAGCTGGTATGCTGACCAGTAACTGTTACCTCGTAGGTGTTGGAGCCTGTTTTCGGTCCCCTATCGTGAAAGCCAGCGTGGGGCCCTGTACCAATAGGGCAGTACATGACTGCATGTGGCACATATTGTCCAACAGTTTCTGGATGTCCACGTCATGATTCTTCTGTGGCCTACACATTTTCACCAGATTATTGCACCATCTAAAACGTGTGGTCCATGGTTGTATGACGCCTGGCCTGCCACAGGACACCTGCAGCCACAACGAACTAACTTCGGGCACACCTTGAAGTATTACGGGCAGAGATAATGCTAGATGGACCACCAAATTCTATTAATCTCAATGCCACATCATGAAGTAGCGGTGGTTATTGCCCCTCTTGATGGGGCCACACTGTATTCATTTCCCCATGTTTTGTGCATCATACTAAGGAGCAAGAGCAATCATGTCACCTGTGTTTGAAGGAATATTCTGTCCAATAAATCTGGTTGTGATAGCTTTTGTTTTTCTTGGTGTTGCAATTTTAATGGCCAGCAGTGTAATTATGCTTGCTCTTGAGTGAAAATTTTTTTGGCAGTTTTGTAAATTCTGTAGAGTTGTTGATGTACTAAATTTCTTCCAGTTCTTTTCTTCAGTAATTACAGCATGGTAGTGACATTAATACCTAATTTTACTCTTACCAATTCCATAAGTAACTGTACAATGGGAGCAATTATTATCTCGTATTTCATGCTGGAGTTCTGTAGTCACATTTTTTTATAAATGCAATATATTTAAAAGTACTGGGTGATTTATTTTGGCAAGATTTTTGTGACATCTCCCATTGTGCTGTATAACTTGGAAGTTTCTTATGAAAATAAGTTTAGTGAATGCTTAGAAATACTATGAAGATGTCATAGCATGTTACATTGCTTAGAAATACTGTAGTACAGCATCCACTAGTTCTTTTGTGTTTGCTCATATTACTTGTTTAAAGTATAGTTTGCAAATGAACTATTTAGACTCAGCTTTGTTTATTTATTAACATTTGCCTAATATATAATTTATTTCATAATTCAATTAGTCAGGCANTATTTAGACTCAGCTTTGTTTATTTATTAACATTTGCCTAATATATAATTTATTTCATAATTCAATTAGTCAGGCATGAAGTAGAAGTCTAGAAATACTTTTATATGTTAATGTAGATGATTTAGCTTGCTTTGTGAATTGTCATATGATTATTTTTTACAGTTTTTGGCTGTCAATTTTAAGTTTATTCTACTGTAGTGCTTGCTTATTGATGTTTTGTAGATGTCGGCACAATTGATTAATTTCTCGACTTCGCAGCTTGCACGCCAGCTAGTGGCTCCTCAAAGCTCTGCCAAATCGCCTTACTATCAAGTATGTTTTACATGCAAGTTCTCTTGAGTTGATCTGCTGTTTCTTCTCGCTTTGTTTGCTTCGCTGGTATGTTCTAACGTGCACCTTCGCTTGGGCATTGCTGAATTATATGAATTTTTGTTTAGCTTGCACTTCAACAATATGTATGTACACAGTTTGTTTGAATAATTTTGTATTTTATATTTGTTACTGTTCTAAAATATTTTTGGGAGTGTTGGTGAATTGNACACAGTTTGTTTGAATAATTTTGTATTTTATATTTGTTACTGTTCTAAAATATTTTTGGGAGTGTTGGTGAATTGTTTGTGGTTCCTTTGATTAATTTCCTTCCCATAATATTTTTATCCTAGTTAGATTTGTATTTTGATGTGTTCTTGTTTACTCCTGGAATATATATTGATAGGCAAATAGGTACCTAAACCAGCATATATCATGTGAATGTGAAATGGGTTGTGTGTGTGGGTTTTTTTTTTTTAAGATAGAAATACTTTGTGCACATAAGTCATTGGTAACACAAAATCTCCCAAACAAGTGATTTGAAACGGTGTATTATTAATTTTATTTGGGTCGTTTATGCGAAGGAGGTATAAGAATGTGTTTCTTTCGTGCAGTGGAAACTCTATCCATTGAACACGGATGTATCGAATGTCTGTGGCTATAGAAAATTTTCTGTGGTCCCGGCAAAATTCCTATGTAAATAATGGCAAAAATTCTGTTTTTGCCAAACTCAAAATTTAATTTTTACCCCATCGATCAAACAAAAATTTCTGTGGCATCGCCGAAAATTGCATGCTCCAATCATTTAACAACAAAGTACTAACAATAAAATTTAAGTATCGACTGTACTCACCAAGACATACAAAGTTGGTATACAGTACATTATGTACACATGCGCAAGTAATACTAAGACATAACACAGGTAACGTAAATTTGCTACACACAGTGTTTTCGCTTGTGTCTCACTACCCTGCGTTTAGTCCTGTTTGTGTAATTTACCACTTCTGAAATAACCTGTTTTTGATTTCATAACAATAGACGTCTCAGATTACACATCATGTATTTAGAGAGCACGAAATACGAGAAAAAAAAACTGGAAAATATGGAAATAATACAAAAAAACACTGAAAAATGCAGTACATATGTGTATGAAATATTTACTGTAGAAGTTTTATTAGACATTCAGCAAGCAATTGTAATGTTTACGGTGGCAGCCATGTTGGTAACGAACGACCAGCAACCACAAGAAACAGCAGTGCTATATTTTTGAGATATTGATTCGCGACGCGACGTTGCCAACAACACTCGTAAGTTTTTCACTTGAATATTTGTCCGTGAAAATTACGAATGCATATATGTATTAGTGATGGCCCGATAGCCGATATCCGGTATCGGATATCGGTGTTATCGGTGCATTTACTATTATTGGAGATTGGCACTAAAATATGAATGCATATATGTATTAGTGATGGCCCGATAGCCGATATCCGGTATCGGATATCGGTGTTATCGGTGCATTTACTATTATCGGAGATCGGCACTAAAATATCGGGACATATTGTTAATGGCCATTCTAACCTCAAGTATTTTCTCTCCTTTTCTGCACACTTAATTTTCTCAACTCTTAACATCAGGCTGCAGCAATACAACTAAATAGAACAAAATAATTTAAAANTTCTGCACACTTAATTTTCTCAACTCTTAACATCAGGCTGCAGCAATACAACTAAATAGAACAAAATAATTTAAAATATCAATATGCAATAATTTAAAATAAAAAAATTTAATTCTTTACGATAAAGACAAATTTGNTATCAATATGCAATAATTTAAAATAAAAAAATTTAATTCTTTACGATAAAGACAAATTTGAATGTACATGCCCATCATTATTTTTCACTTCACGGATTACATTTTTATTTTTGGTAAAGCAGTCTTATGTTCGACGTACGATTCTCAAAGTAAACAAAATGATTGTGGCTTAGTTTTCATTCCTGTCCTTTTACATATTTTTTTGTAGACTAGCGACCTTTTTGCAACTTTAACTTAGTTTTGTAATATGTTGTAGTGAGATATAATTTTGTATAATGTTAAACTATTTTTTTTTTTATGCTTCGATGTACCGGGCATAAAGTAAATCTCACTTAACAGTAAGTCAATTTACAAAACTTTTCCAGGCAGCAGTTTTCTCTTAAACACTTTAGTGACAAATGTCTGCTTACAGTATGATAAATGAAAATATCGGTTTACAGGTATCGGATCGGTAAAATCCTATATATTGGAACCTTCATCGGTATCAGGTTTTTTCAGTATCAGGCCATCACTAATATGTATAAGTGTAACTCTAATAAATATACCCTAAATATTAACAAAATAGGTAATGTAACATTACGTAAACCCTATTCACGGCACTTTCTTACAGCACATTTATACCGCCACCTGAAACCAGATCTACAGTACCCTAGGTTTCGGAAAGCAGAGTTTGTGTATGGTATGAATGCTGCCAAAGTGAAGTTTCGCTGTATCTCGAAACCGAGGTTTGTAATTCAAGTTTTGTGCATTGTATAAACAAAGAAACTTAGTTTTCGTTTGTAAATATGGTATGAAAGGTACAACTAGAATACGTTGAAGTGTAAAACAAGATGTTAAATTGGTTAAAAATAATGTGTGTAAATGCAAAGTGATTATATAATTTTGCTGTAGGTATGAAAGTAACTAAATACACAATAAATATATTGCATCTTAAAAAAAATTATGAAATACCGTTTTTTAATTAATAATGTTTTATTAAGCAATATATGCGACTGTAAATAATTTTTTTAGTTACATTTATGCCATGGACTCCAGTCGCGTACACAAGCAAAATGTTGAAATGTTATTTGTCAACCAGTGTCTGGTACCCTACTTTCCAGCCAGCAGGCCTGCCAATAGGGAACCTTTCGCAGTATGCAGTAGCTGGTCAATCACAGGCCCTTCTCAGAGCTTTGTGCAGCCAATCAGAGAATGGCCATGTGCCAACATCAAAGGAATATCCACCCCATTTTGTCTCTATGTACTTATCTACTCTGTGCGTATGTGTGTGGCAGCAGTCGCCAGGCTGATGGCATGGCGCGGCTTGTCTCCCTAGAAGCCCACGCTTAGGCCGACGGTACGCTCCTGTTGGGTGCAGTTGGAATTAGTGACAGCCTTGCTGTGTACGAGTGTACAAACTGTTAACAAAAACATTCAGCATACATCGGCCAACACGCAACTGATGATACAGATACTAGTGTTTTTAGCACGGCATTCAAGCTGCGCATGCACGTACATCTCCCCTCGCCGGCCGCACCCCACTCCTCGTAAATTCACCCGCCAGGACTTGTGGTGCTAACAGTAGGTCCAAATTTTGATTTATGAAGAGTTGAATACTTTGTTCAGGTGGGGACAATCCCAAAAATAATACTGCTTTGATACCTTAACATTTTATGATAATTGAACTTTTTACCTCTGTTCTCAAATNGACAATCCCAAAAATAATACTGCTTTGATACCTTAACATTTTATGATAATTGAACTTTTTACCTCTGTTCTCAAATTCGTTATAATGTTTATATTTCATGAGTGAACTGGTGACAAGTGATACTTTACATGGATCATATACAGCAATATTCCATCCTGGTACTAAATTTTGGATCAGCCATGAGGGTCCTTGCTGCCACACCACATGTGTTAAGTTCAGGGTAACCATTCCAAGGGTGTAAAGCCAGCAGGGTTTTCATAATGGAATATGTACCCAGCAAACAGTTGACACGAGAGACTGAATTCCGCACAGATTTCACCCAGTCTTCTGAATGATTCAGTGCCAAAACCATCATAGAATGGGATCAGTCGAGCAGTTCAGTGTTTCATGAGGAACGTTAACTTGGATTGCAATTTTAATTAACTTGACAAGTAACTGCGCAAAACACTGTTATAGTTTTGGTAATGTTGAAGCCTTCAGAGGTGCTACCATGGACTTTTCACAAACTAGCGACACTTCCATCTGATGATTAACATCTGCCCACAGATAGAAGAGAGCAGACTTCTTAGAAGCATCTGCAAACCCATGAAGTTGTAACTTTGATGCTCCTGAGTGGATTATACAGGTTGATACTGTCACCTTCGGTGGTGCTTCCAATTTTTGNGAAGTTGTAACTTTGATGCTCCTGAGTGGATTATACAGGTTGATACTGTCACCTTCGGTGGTGCTTCCAATTTTTGTGAAAGATATTCCATTTTTTTTTAAATCAGGGACTTAAAGAGATGTGTCCTCAAATACCATAGATAATGACCGGAATTACTGTAGAAGTTGTTAAGCAAAAAAATTGGATTTATCAAACCATTGGATTCTAGCAGTGATTGATGGAACCGACTTTTTATTTATACTTGGTGCAGGTTGGAAAATATACGAGAAACAGTAGACATTATTGTTCCCCAAACCATCCCCAATTCCTTCATTGTATCATTTTTCAGTAATGGAGAACGAATGTGAAACTGCCCGTTTGTGAATGGTAAGCCTCTCGATTCAAAAATGCCTGTAAGGCCACTTTTTGACAGCTCGACAAAAGTAGCGCCACTGTTTACATCTGACTACGTATCCTTCCGCCATCAGCTGGTCCGTCACGTCGGGGCTGTATTTTTTATCAACACGCTGTCAGCTAATCCACTTCTCATTAAACTGTAATGCTAAACAAATTCTAAGATATTTTAAGACTGACATCTGTCTAAAAATATAAGTAGGTTATAAAAGTAAAAATATAAAATGTTAGATATTTGATAACTCTTTTTTAATTTGTCCGAGATAGTGAATTTGGATTAAAATTTGCGAGATGGTCTGTTGTATCTATTATTACACTTTGGACGTTATAGCTAATATATTCGAGTTGGAAATATGTGACGTGGAAT
The DNA here is from genome assembly GCA_002778355.1 of Clitarchus hookeri. Lineage (NCBI taxonomy): Eukaryota > Metazoa > Arthropoda > Insecta > Phasmatodea > Phasmatidae > Clitarchus > Clitarchus hookeri. The sequence continues at coordinate 90,826 of NQII01004207.1, forward strand.
AACGTTAGAATTGCTTAAAAACTATTCACGCGGGTCTACAGAATCAAGGAAATGGGTTTCTAGAGAACAATATGGCGTATAATTTACGTAGACGAACGATTACCGGCCGAATATAAATGACTTGTACTCCAAATCGTTGTATATGAAATATATGTTACTTTAAAAATTATGCAGAGCTCGTGGAAAAATATAACTATTGGCATATGTTTGTAAATTCGTTATATATCGCGCAGGAAAGAGGTTCATTTCTGGCTGGTAATAGCTCGCAGAATATCCGATAGATAGCGCGCAGCACGTCACGACGAAGTTTTGAGTAACTCTCTTTATGGTCAAGAGATAGCGTATCTCAAAAGTTGATAATTCTTATGTTACGGGCTGGAAATATAATTAAAATTTGTGTCGTTTTGTCAAATTATTAGAAAAAATAATTCAACAATATTATGCAATATTTCTGTATGCTTTTGGAATTAATATCATGGACGTGTTGAAAGCAAGGTTTGAGATGGTTGATACAATGTGAAAAAGCTTTCTGAAGTTAGCACAACTTCAGAAAACTTTTCCACGTCGTATCGTTCTATTGTACATTTCATTTTGATCACCTAAACATAACTACATTATCACGAAGTTTAGTTTTTAACACTAACAACCATTGTTTTGTGACCTCGTAAATAAAATGTATTAATTAATCTACGNAGTTTTTAACACTAACAACCATTGTTTTGTGACCTCGTAAAATAAAATGTATTAATTAATCTACAAACTCTTTCTTGTCCGCATATTTTCTGCTTTTCTGGTGTGCATCGGCTGTGCACTCAGAATAGCCAACGTAATTTTAACTTTTGTTCGTTCGTGCATCAGCTGATACAGGATTTTGTAAATGGCACTTTGTTTGTTTCGTATAAGTTAAGTTGCCACTCACTGACTGTCAGAAAGTGGCCTTCTTATATGGTAAGGACCATGTCTTCTACCCTGCTCCCTGGTAAATACCTGCCATATATTAGGTCGAATGCCTGCCTTAGCAGGCAGCTCAACTTGGGGGGTTCTCGGCTTCTGGCATTCTGCACCGTGCTTACATGTAGCAAAAGTTTACACATGGCTGGCACCGGTACATTTATAATTATAACATTTATTTTCCTAAAGAACACTGGGCATCTAGGTGTGTTATTATGGTATGCCACTGGTACGTAACTCATTCCATACTTCCAGAGTGGAGCAACTGCGCTCGTTGTCTACATAGTACAATGTTGATAGCAGTCACAGTAGGGCTCAGTTTGTTCTGTCTCCCTTGATACTGAAGTTAGGGTAACTTGGTAGTTCGACCACAGCACCATGCTCTGATCGCTGGAGTAGTTCATGGTTCCTGGCTGCAATGAGTAATAGTAGCTTGTTTGTCCCTTGTCTTGTAAAGGAAAGCACCTAGTAATAGTCACAATTTGTAGACTATAGTGTTCACGTTATTTGTGTACTTAACTGTAACAGATACAACTTGAAAATTAAATTTGGGAGGTAATTATAAACATAAGTGATACACACATCAACATTTGAAAAAAGTCGAATGGCAGATGGGAGCACAATGTGTATATCCATGCTACAGTAGGGGTGATTATGGATGAACTGGGACAAGGACACACACTCTCTCTCTCTCTCTCTCTCTCTCTCTCTCTCTCTCTCTCTGTACGTGTGTGTGTGCGTGAGTGAGTGCGTGCTGTGCCATTGTTTTTATCGTAATAGCATATAACAGTTTTGCTTTTTTTTTATGTACTCAAAAAGCCTCTGCATAAGGTACTGTAACTCTTAACGAGCTGTTAGGGTACTTGGTAAGCAACAAGAGATTTTGTTCAATATCATTGTTTATTTAAAAAATATTAAGGAATTAAAAGTGGGAACAGCATAGTATTTTTTGGTAACTGTAAAATATGATTGGGAAAGTTTGTTCAGATGCATAAAATATAATGAACCAAAGTAAAAAAATATCTTTGCTGACTATGTTGGCTATCTAGGACTTGTAAATTTTAATTAATTGATGCACAAGTGTTATTTTATGATTTTTACAGGCCAGAAATTATTACATTTGCGTGTTAGGAAATGACAGATGAAACAGGCATAATGTTTGTATCTTTTTACAGTATGCTTCCATGGTACACCTCTTTTTCAGTACGTTTTATGTGCATAAATAAATTAATCATCTAATTACTTGTTTTTCCTTGGTGTGATTATACATGATGACACTATCATCGCGACAAACTTCTAAGAATGATTTGTAAATGTAATGAGGAACAACTTTTGTCAGAGAACGGATGTCCGGAGATATTCTGTTGAGAAGTCGGAAGTAATCGTAAGTTTGTCGCCTTCATACACTCAATGTGGTACAATAAAAGTGTACAGCCCCAGTATCCCTCTAGAGACCAGGGAAACGGGGTCTTCTTAGCAAGTATTTTATGGGGGCTGTAAGGGTCGACGTGGTTGCACCCTGTGGATGTCTGGTCCTCGCTCACCAGAGCGCGTAACTGGGCACTGAAGGTTACGCTATCCCTTTTATGACTGTATGGTGCAGTCGATCATGCAGTCATCTGTATCTAGTGAATGTGAGGACTGGTTACAGAAAATCACGTATGTCCAGAAGAGGTAGGCAGTTTCAAAGCACTAAGAACCGAATTGAACCGCATGTGCTATGTGCATTTAATTCTATCCTTTCCACACCACAGACTTGAGTCATTGTTGCTGCCCAAGTCGAAACCGTTGTTTGGTGTTCAGTGATTGCGCTTTGTACACCAGACTAGTCGTGGACGCTTATTCGTAGTCAGAACTGGCGGATATGCATATGCTGTATGGTGAAGCTAGTGGCTGTTGGATGCATAGCAGCATTTCTTTACTTGGAACACTTTCCCCATAGACGGCAGCCACATCACTCACTGTTCCAGAGACTACATCAGGGACTGCAAGAGTGTCGTCTTCTATCAACCATATGAGGGCATCAGGGCAAGAGATGTTCGTATGCCAAATTTTGAAGAGGAATTACTCAACAGAGTTGAGTTCACAAGAACATGTGTGATTGCTCACAATGTGGACGTCGGCCACACCTCCTTGTGGAGATTGCTCCGTTGGCACAGACTACATCCATTTCACATGCGTAAGGCACAGGCACTTAACACCAGCTGACTTTGGGCCCCATATGCGGTTTACACAGTGGTTTATGCAGCATTGCGTTGCCGAGCCAGAGTTTGCATTGTTTGTCTTGTTTACAGACGAAGCCTGTTTTACAAGAAATGGTTGTTTCAATACCCACAACAGCCACGTGTGGGCAGAAGAAAATCTGCTTGCAGTGGTGGCCTCACATCAACAACTACCGTTTGCTGTGAATGTGCGGGCTGGCATCACCCACGAACAAGTTATTGAACCCTTCATCCTTCCAACTTGTTTAGACGGCCAGGCTCACCACAACTGTCTTGTCAATGAGCTACCCCAGCGGCTTGAAGATGTGCTGCTAAACGTACAAGTCAAACTTAGGTTTCAACATGGCGACTCCCAACGTATTTCAACAGCTGTGTTTGCCAATATCTCACAGACACGCTTGGTGTGGAGTGGATTGGGAGAGGCATGGCCACCACTGTCGCATGACTTTGCACCAGTTGATTTCTTCCAAGGAACCACATTAAGAGTTGTGTGTACTATGCCTGTAGAAAACCGCAATGTTCTGGTAAAACAAATGCAGACAACATGCAACACAGTTCAAACTACTCCGGGCTGCATTTTAAGCACCTCATCTAGGTTAACATATGGGAATGTGTAACAGGCAGTCAATAAGGTAATGCAACCCATAGTCCATCTATGTTTACTTCCAAATTTTCTGAAGCCCTGCTATAGTCCTACTTCTAGGAAATTTTACCAAAGGGACAGCCACCACGTTTGTGTGCACTCAGTGTAACAATATTTTGCATAAGACCTATTTCTTACTAGGCATTGCCAGCACACATATTTGCTCCTTGATTTTAATCTTTTTATTATAAACAAAATAATATAACTCATAGATAAAATATAAGTACTACATCAAATACCACTGGATTCTGGGAGGTAAGCAGCTGGTGTCTGCCAATCTGCCAGGCGTTATAACATGTTGTACAAGAAGGCTTAGCGTTTAATCGTGGTCTCGGGACATCATTCTCTGGCTGAAGTTTTATTCACTGTATGGGAAATTACTCGAGATGATAGAATATAGCATACTATTTGATGCAAATATTGATGCACATTGCCACACATGTTGTCATGTAGACTGGTTATTACTTTTTCAGTGAGAGCCAACAAAAAAAGAAACAATTAAGGCACAGTTGCGAATCGTGAAATCCAGCCCAGAGGCCCATGTTTATTTACCTAAATCAGTGGTTCTCAATGTGGGTTCATAGAACTAAGTTTTTTCATAATATGTCTCAGTTATCTAATTTTTAGTTTGTCAGTTTTTATTTATCCGGTGTAATTAGTTTATGTGAAACTGTTGTGAGAATAATTATTTTTAATGTTTTTCTAATGGTTGGCTTTTAATATACAGTGTTATTGTTGGTGGATGGTAATTTGTAATCCATTACAATATAGCAAAATAAAGTCTGCAACTAGTAAATTGTGCTATGGGAATACCTCTTGTTAACTCTTTTAACCCTGCTAATTATTTTTTCCTGTCTTTTTTATAACTTTGTGTGTGAATGCAAGCCTTTGTGTGTGTGTGTGCACGTGTGTTGAGTGCATGTCTACACATACGTGGGTGCTGTTCATTAACCTATAAGTAGCAACATGTTCATTCATACTTTCTAATAATTAAGTCCATGTTCTTTGTACGCACTTTTTGTTGTTCAATAACCAAAAATCCGAAGACCAACTTTGGAATTGAAAACATTCCTTTTGTTTTTTCATAAAAAAAATTAAGCGATATTAGTTTAACTGGATATGTGCACCTCCAACTAATTATAATGTAAACAAAAGAAAATTGTGCAGGTAATTTTGTATTAGTATATTAGATAAACTAATGTTAGAAATAAACAGGTTTTAAAAAAATAATATGTTTGAAATAGCAATAATTCACAATCTAAAACATATGGAGATTACACTTGTTACCTAGCTGGGATGATTTGAACTCCAAAAAGTTGTTTATGGAGTAAGACTTGCACATTATCGCTCTGAGCTGAATGTCTTTGGATGCATTTGAAAGCAAGAGTAAAAAAATCTTCGAGATGCTGTTTTATTGTCTTTCATTTGAAGTTGTGTTTGTTTTCTAAGACCATTTAAGTTACACTTTCATTAAGTTTCATGGGACACACAAGCTCTGTTAACTAAGTCCATAATTTTTTAATAAACTACCAAATATGGCTTGTAGTATTAACTTGGGAGTCTGCCGTCCTATTTATTTGAACTCGCGGTTATAAAAGAAATTTGGAACACCTTTTATTATGCTTGTGAGTTTGCCATTTGGATATGAAAACTGTTACCTGGAGTCAGTCCCTAGGGAGAGAGCTGAAAAATTGCCTACATGGAAGCAGAAACACTGGCAGAAAATTGGTATGAAATCATCAAGTAGGCTGCACAGCATCTTGAAGGGCCAGCTATCACTTGCGAGCCCCGCTAAGGAAACACTTTGCTTTGGTGGGTGTTATTTCTGCCATAGGGTGCATTTCATGTACACATTCTTATCAAAACCTCTCACATGGTGCATTCAGCACTGCTGGTGTTATGATAAAGAGTGTGTGAGAATGAGAGCACATTGAAGACAATGTTGTATCCTCCCCCTCCCCTCCAATCACGTACTCTCTTTCTCTATCTCCCTCCGTCCCTACCACTCTTTTGGGTGTGGGAAGTCCTCGATCAGGATGATAACGGATGTTGGGGTGTTACAGCCGCAGGTGTACCCTGTGCAGCAGCAGGGCGCGGCCGGGGCGAACCCCCCAGGCCAGATGTACCCCGTCACGTCTCCCAGCAAAACGATGCCCCCGCCTGCTCCTCAGCCCCGCCGTCACCCGGACTTTGCCAAGGACCAGCAGCCCTACTCCCCATACTCCCCGCAGAGGCCGGCCATGTACGGTAGGTGCTTCTGCAGTTAAACTGCTCTAAGGTAGAATTATAGTGGCTTCTGTACGTACAGCATGTGCAACCCATATACACGGACTAACTTGTCTAAAAAGTATTATTTATTTTGCATGGAAAAGAAGAATGCTTATAACACTGTACAATGTTTTCCTAGAATAATTTGTTAAAAATAAAATAAGGTGGCTGTATTTTAATTAAAATTTAAGCGTATGTACCTTCATNACCGAGCGTTACACTTTTTCATAAGTGACTCCCAGCCGCAACCTAATTTAAGACGTTGTCACGTCAAAAGGCATTAAGGAATACCATCATAATAATTTCTCTGGTTGTATGTAATAAATAATGTTTATAAATATATTTAATGATTTATGTTATGGACATATATTTCAGCCATGAAAGTTATTGAACTTATAGGCTGTTCTCAGTCAAGTCAGCACTTTTGAAATCAACTTTTGAAAAATGTAATTGCCTCTTCTTCCATATATTTTAACTAGTGCACTGACGTTGAATTAAAAGTGCAAGGTAAACATTTGTGAATGCGGAAATGATTACTTCTGCANATTTTAACTAGTGCACTGACGTTGAATTAAAAGTGCAAGGTAAACATTTGTGAATGCGGAAATGATTACTTCTGCGTTGTTGTTTTTTAATTCATATAAATGCAAGAGGTGCCAAATTTGTAAAATACTTACTTATACGATAAATTGACTGTTTCGACTGATGCATCAATAAAGTGCTGAGGCCCAAAGCAATGCTAGTTATGTGTTNAAAGTGCTGAGGCCCAAAGCAATGCTAGTTATGTGTTTGGGTGAAGAATACACAATCTGCATACAAGTATATTTTAAGCAGGGCTTTGAAAAGTGTTCAGTTTACTGTGAACAGCCTTTAAACAAAATAGAACCACTATAACAAGTATTTGCTGTAAAGACACATTCTCTGTAGCGACAATGTTTCTTCTGTATTAGATACATGCTTAATATACTCGGTTAAAACTAGGGATGTCGCACTTTATTCCACGATTCCTCGATATCCCCAATTCTTGAAGAACCGTATAATCGAGTATTGGAAGACCAAGAATCAAAGCAATAAAAACCAATTACTACAAATACATAACCTATCACCTCTCAAAAACGGTTTAAAATTACTTGATTTATGCTAATAATTGAATCCCTCTTGGAAAATTATTTTGTGCGTGAAAATATGAGATGCGGAAATAATCTGCAAATGAAACTGTACTGGCCGTGTTCAAATTTACTATTTTTTATATTAGTATTTAGTAGCTTCAGTTCGGTCGCGATTTGGTAGTTTTATTTTTAGCAAGTTTCGTTACATTCTAAAAAACTAGGGGTGTGCGAGATCCCGAACTTAAGGAAAAATTTCAGGAATTCATAATGATTTTCGTGTCTGACAGGAAATAATATTTTTCCGTGTATTTTTGGGAAAAATTTATGTTCACGTCTGTAGGTGTTGTTCCAACTTTAATACAAGACTGGTTTCGTGCGCGAAGATTTGTATAGACTCTTTACATTAGCGATCATGATTTAATGCATCAAATATTGTCGAGAAAGTTTTGATTCTTCCGCTTTTTCACAGATTTCAAAGATCGTTACATAAGCTAAAAAAAATTGTTGTACGTCATATATGATCTAAGTTAACACAACGTATTTATTGCGAAAATTAAATAAAACTGGTTGCAAACTCGCACTATTAGGAAGTTACGCTAAACCGTGCTCACTGAATTTGTCTTATATGCGAATACATAACCTAAACATTCACGTAAAAATAAGCTAAGACACAATGAATGTTTAATTTGACACCAATTGTTTAAGTGTTTTATTGAGATATAACGTGGTGTTTTTTGATATGGGTTTGGTTAAAACGATTTGTAACATCCCAGGAAATTGTCTTTGTTTTTTGTTCGGAATGTGTTTGTTTTTAATTGTATGTTGTACTCACTCGTCACTGGGGTGTTGACAAACTCCAAACGTAGCAAATTTTCCTTGTGAAAAAATATAATTACTTTATTTAGATGCTTTTCATTTCATTATTAATAGAGGAATTAGCTTTGTTGGTCAACAGATTTGGTATTTTGCATTCATAACCTGCCCGATGTGCCTTGCTGTGATGGCAGTTGCACTACGTGATTCGAAATGAGTGTGTTCACGGACGTTAAAATTTCCACTGGAAGTTAATTTGAGTAAATTCTACACATATTTTACTAACAAAAATGCTTCATGTGTTTGTGAACATTTATAATGGCAAGTGAGGTTTGCAAATATTTTAGAATAAACTAAGTGGAGGAAATATACGTGTGTGTGTATATAAATAATTCAATATTATCTCATATGCGTATTTTGAATTTTTTTGAATTACATATGAATATGCTTTGTGATATTATTTGCGTTAGTAATAGGCCTACTACTAAAGTAGACCTAGTTTAAATAATTAAATTTCACACCCTTCTATACAGTATTTAGTTCTGTAAAGTAATTGTCTGTAACTAAAAGAATCACAATTTTTGGAATCGAGAATCGTCAGTGGTATTGGCTTCGAGATCGAGAATCGAAAAAAATGGTATCGTTATATCCCTAGTTAAAACAAGTGCCTTTTTGTGTACTCTTACTGTTATTTTTTATGACAATATTGATATTACATAAATATCTTTCTGAGAATTGAAACAGTGTAACATTCTGCAGAGACACGTCAAAAGAATGTTGACAACTTTTCTTCCGTCATGACAACACAAATTAATAGTAGTGAGTGGTATCGCTTTCTTCCTTTTCAATATTGTACCGCCTCCTGTCTATTGTTGTTGGCTATTAGTTGCCACGATGGATGAGCAGTTAGACTTATCATCTCCCATCAATGTGAACCGGGTTGAATCCCTTGCCGGATCACTCCGGATTTTTGCAAGTGGTAATCGTGCCGGACAATGCCGCTGGTCTGTGAGTTTTCTTGGGTATCTCCCGTCCCCCCCCCGTCCGTTCAATCCAGCACTGCTCCTTTCTCACCTCATTTTACCCTCGTCTGCTGTGAAGAACTCGCTGTTAAGAGCCACCCATATATCTCAACTCAACTTTGTTGGCTGTTGTCCTGTAGCCNTCCGTTCAATCCAGCTCTGCTCCTTTCTCACCTCATTTTACCCTCATCTGCTGTGAAGAACTCGCTGTTAAGAGCCACCCATATATCTCAACTCAACTTTGTTGGCTGTTGTCCTGTAGCCAGGTGAGTTCCATTCATGAAACAAAGCGTGGTGCAGGATAGTATTGATCGCTTAAGCATCTGGAAGAGAAAAGGTGTTGGGGCCCAAACAAAATTGTGATGAAGATACTGCAATTGAGAGAGAAAGTTTTGAATGCAGAACCAGCTGCCACAGCCCCCTCCCCCCATCTTATTTCATCTCCCAGCAAGAACCATTAGGCCACACACACCACTGATTGGACAACTAGAGGTACCTGCCTCCTGACATCACAGTGTTATGTTATGATGATGTGGATGGGGGTAAGACTGTGGGACACGAAACATGCTGATGGGATGCTATCATATAGCCAATACAACTGACACATGGTGGCTATGTTATTACGTAACACAGTCGTACAGGAGCAAGGTTCCAATGGGTTCAGGTCAGGTTTACCCGTGATGAGTGAAGTTCCTACTGTGGCGGTGTTTGTAATATTTGGCGTCTCGCTTTTATTGGTCCCTTAATAAGGGCTGGCCTGGTACGTCATATGCAAGGGATGAAGACTAGCTTGGCAATGTGAATCCTCTTGACAAATGGGGTTTTGATTAAAGGACTTGAGTACCCCTGCGGGGTAAACTGGGAGGTGAAGCCTTGCCAATTCCCTGGCCATTTGTGCTTGAGCTTTTGGGGTGGCGCAAGTGGTGTGGGGTTCAGGGCGGTCCACCCCACTTTGTACTCCTTCTATGGGTGAATGGCATGGGCAGTTTGGTGCTATAGTTTGCTTCCTTCAAAGGTGAGGCAGGAGACAGTTCCCTATCTAATAAGTGCCTAGAAGTTACGAGGTCACGCTTCGTCAGGCCTGTCACTCTGTCCGGCAGATTTACACACAGTAGGTGGGGTGGGTTATCTGACTAAGGAGGCCTAACCACTTCATCATGTAGTGTTCCAAGTAGTGGGCTGTACCGTAGTATGCACCAGGTACCTTGCCATACCTCGCTCCCAGTATGGGTGGGCGGAGGTGGGTGTGTCATCGACGGGTGGGCTGTCCTCGGTTATGGGATGGTCCGTGGTCCTACTCTATGATCGGAAAATATTATCAATACCGTGGTCTCTGCTGCTCCTTTGAGGGGTCATGCTTACCAGCATTGCTGGAAAGGGATACAGAGTTCACCCTAAGAAATTACACACAGGGGTTAAGGCTTGACGTATTAATTGTTGAGAGAGATTAAACGTGGTGGCCTGTACTATCTCCTAAGTTCTCCAGTCGTTCAGCAGTTGACTGACAGGTGAAGGTGCCTGTTGGAATGTAAAAAAAATTGTCTAGAGTTAGGTGAAGCCTTTGGTTTTGAGGTTAAGTGTGATGCTTGTTGTCTCTTCGGTGGTTAGCAGATGCAGAAATCTGTAGTTGATTGTTGGAAGGCGGCTGGTCGTTAGAAGGCGACAGTGACACATTCTCTTTTCTAGCCTCGCCACAGCCGTGGCCCCCTTCTAAGAAGAGCCATTACATTGTACACACCACAGGACACCTGCAAGTAAGGGATGGCTGGCCCAGCTATTGCCGCTCTCCTCCCCTTTAGCACTAGGCGCATGAGGGGAAGTAGCCTGTTACATTTCTAATATTTTGTACTTGTGTCTAGGGACAATGGAAGGTTTATAGTATTATGAGGGAAGAACTGAAGTTAATTACGAAGACAGAACAGTTATTTAATACACTTTTTAGGAGTTACAGTAATTATAAGCTATTGGAGAGGGAGGTCATAATTAATTACAAGATATGACTAACCTGAATGATACCATCACTGTAGGCTGAGTGGTGAGTCGGAAAGTGACGAGCGACACGCCAAGCTGCATCTTGGTGGCTTCATCTCTGCGTGGGTCCACAGACAGACAGGCTGACAGACCGCATGTGCAAAGTGTTGCCGTATTATATAGTTTCTGGTGGCGTAATTGTCCCAAATATGCTGCCAGGAGGGGAGCTTCGCTGGCACTTTACTGATGTGGTTTATAAACTATTATTGCTGTTATGTGTTTGGGATTCTTCGTCTGGCCTGGATACCTACGCGTCGCTGCTGTTCGCTAGGCTTGTCCGTCTTTTACTCTCTTCTCTNGCTGACAGACCGCATGTGCGAAGCGTTGCCGTATTATATAGTTTCTGGTGGCGTAATTGTCCCAAATATGCTGCCAGGAGGGGAGCTTCGCTGGCGCTTTACTGATGTGGTTTATAAACTATTATTGCTGTTATGTGTTTGGGATCCTTCGTCTGGCCTGGATACCTACGCGTCGCTGCTGTTCGCTAGGCTTGTCCGTCTTTACTGAATCATAGCAAGCTGCTGCTTTCTTTTACTCTCTTCTCTCCTCGCTTCTCTCTTTCCACACCCTGCAACCCGTGCGCTGGGCCTGAGCGCCGCGTATAAATAGGACCCGCAGTCCTTAGTTCAAGGTTGTCTTGCGCTAGTTTTCTACGGAATGTCACGCTGCCAGAGAGCCACCAGACATTGTGTATCGCCTTCGCAGAACGTCACACTGCCCAAGCATCAACGGACTTTAAGTCGTCACTGCCTTTCGCAGTCCAGTCGAGAGTTCTACGTACTCTGCACGACAAAGCCATGCTGTCTGCCAACATACCGAAGCTGCCGCACGCTTCCAACAACTTGGTAGTTTACTGTCAGCTTTCACAAGTACGCGTAGCATTGATTTGGGCCCTCCCCTACCCCTACACCTTACCACAACCCTCTACCCCCAGCCCGTGCGGCAGCGTGTTACGAGGCTAGGTAAAATACCACTTAGCAATATATGATCTGTCCTTCAGGCCTCAGTCCTTGCAAAACTAACTCGTGTCAGGAAAGTGTGTTTTATGAGCTTAGTAATACATTTCCGACTTCCGTTTTAACAAAATAACCTGTGCAAACAATCAATGATATACGGAAACGTTTTTGAATTTAATTAATTTTGATTACTTTATATTATGCAGTTCATTCGAAGTAAAAAATAAAGGTCATATTATTTTCAGGGTTTACAAAAGTTTCCAAAAATAATTGTGTATTTTTTTTGTTTGTTTGTTTGAAATTAAGTTATCACTGCTTCTCAACATTTTCCTGCAAAAGAAACATTTTTTTTTTTGTCATAACAAACAGAAGAATATTTTTACTGAAACAGGTTAGTCTACACTCTGTTCGTAAATTTCTGCAATCCATCTGAACTGTGTTTTTTTTCTTGGTCGTTTCTGTTTGGTCGCATGGTAACGCTACTGTTATTTTCTCACTGGAACTTTATGACAAAAGTAGCACAGCCTTTAAACCGGCCAATCTCTAGTGCCTCGTGACGTCGCACAGGATGATGCAAAGTCGAGAAATAATTTATCTCTTACGCCTTATGCATTACAGCGATGATAACTTCTTACATCAAATGTATTGAAGGATGTGTCAACTCATTTCAAAGTGATCCAGGAAAAAATAATTTCTTGCTTGACAATTTAAAAAAAATTTTATTTATGATAACTTTTTTATGTTGGTAGTTTAAAAAAATTATTATTATTTTACATTAACTTGTTTAGGAATGGTGACCATTTTTTTTTTTTTTTAATGATATGCACTGTTTTTTTTGTATTTGTTGATGTTTGCTTCAAAATCTATAATTTCAATTGCAGTTTCTCACAAAATTATGGAATAGATGCTGTAATTCTTAGTACATTTTGCATTACATTTTCATGCAAATATAATTTGGCTAGCTTGTTTCCTTATGCCTGAAATTTTATTCTAAACTTGACACAAATATTTAAAACAAAATTAAGTTTTGGAATGGGTTATAAAAAATTGTGATGTGATACTTGTTTTATGTGAGAACCCACAAATGTACTATTTTTCAAATTTTATGCAAAATTGTCACTTTTTTTTTAACATGTAAACACACAAATATACTATTTTTTCAAATTGTATGTAATATTTAGTGGGAACTATCTCTGGTGGAGATCTGATAAAATGTAGAACTTTGTTCACAGTCAAGTTCTATGCGGTAGTAAGCCACTACAAAATGTTGGGTTTGATATACTTCTAAAGCAGTTTTGCCAGCATAAACCTTCTCACTCCCATCTCTTAAATAATTCATTATTTGGGAGATGTTGCAGAAATTTTTGGTCATCAGCTCCTTCAGCACGATTCAAGGTGTTAAAAACTTTCCTAGATATATCAGCTCAGCTATATAGACCGCAACGTGCGTCTTTTTTTAGCAGTCTTAAATGGACATTAGTGCCTGAACAACGTGCGGTGGTAGAGTTAATGCAGTGCGGTGTCTTTATAATCAGCATTTAAATTTGCTACCTGTAATCATAAGCTTTATGTTTTGATTATAGATGCAGACCAAACTCTGTGGGTTCCTTTAGCTCTTGCTAAGACTTTTTGGCTTCACATCACAAAATTCTGATCTCGCTATTTTACACCTGTGGTATTTCTTTGAATGCAACAAACTGCTCATTTAATTGCATTATCATTAATTAATTCTGCTAGTTTCTTTTTGAATGGCCTATTTGAACAAAACATTTTGTTTATTTGCGGTTTGTTTGATGTTTAAAACCAAACATTTGAAAAATTGCTGTAGGATTAACATGTCAACTAGCTTGTACACCACAAACGTAAAACACTGTGATTAACTGTAAAGTATATTTTTGAATGAATTAAACTTTAACTTAGTATCTTCTATAACTTGTAATATTTATTTCATGTACAATACGAATCAAAAACAGCGAGAGCAGCGATGTGTTGGCATGGCTAGTAAGAAATAGTTAACAGTTCAAATATTGTTATAACGAATATGTTTGGTATATGCTATTAGTAAATTAAACATTGCCTATTGAAATATTAAAATTTTTGAGTGACACTGATGGAAATGTATTTTTTTAATAAAATATATGTGTTCACATTATAATGCATAGACCCTAGTGACATTGCTGTAATTTTTTTCCCCTTCAGAAGAAGGTGAAGCAGAGTTTCTCGCTCTCTGGAAGTTTTGCACCCCTAATAGTAGCGGGAAAATTATACATGTTTTAAATTTTAGCATATTTCATACTTATTACAGCATAAATAATAATTTTTGAATTTGTAATATCAAGCTGAAATGAGTTTTTAATGTTTCAATACTTATAATATATTTTTATGTGATGGTGGGACTGTTACAAATCCGAAGTTGGCAGAAGTGCGCCGACATGACAAAGATATTGCATGTTGTTCTTGGCTCTACAAAGTGTTAGTTTGTCTTCCTATGAAATATACTTACACTTACCACATCAAGTTTTTACAGGTGGATTTTTTTAAACCTACCTAGGCAATTTACGATGTGATAAATCTGTTTTTCCACTGCAGGAATAAAATTCATATTTATTAATATTTACTATACTGTAGCATGTGTCGTNTGTGATAAATCTGTTTTTCCACTGCAGGAATAAAATTCATATTTATTAATATTTACTATACTGTAGCATGTGTCGTGACCACTGCATGTGAAAGGGTATTGTTGGTTTCCTTTTCGCTGGGCTAGCGTGTGTGTGATTGCAAATATTGGACGTGCAATATTTGAATGTCCTAACCATGAATTGTTTTTATAATGAAGTTAATTATTTGAAAGTCGCATCANATTGGACGTGCAATATTTGAATGTCCTAACCATGAATTGTTTTTATAATGAAGTTAATTATTTGAAAGTCGCATCATATTATTTATCACAATTTTGATATGTACAAGTTATATTTCCTTGGTTTCGAGGTTTGGGAGGAATGAAACACATCAAGTTTTCTGTTTCTAAACTTGCAGTGTTAACATCTGTCGGCTTATTGAAATGCATGGAATGTCCTTGGCTGTGGCCCGGTGGTTGGTATATGGTGTAGCCAAATTACTAGTGATTGATCGAGTTGGGTCGAGTCAACAAAGAATGACTCGACCCAACTCGAGTCAAGTTTTTCTACAGCAGGAACGTGGAAGGTGAGTCACGGTGCTTTCAGTTTATAAACAACAGATATTCACACCTAACAATTACCTTTTTGTGTCTCACAAACAGATAATTTTATGTTACCAAACCGCTTAAGGTGCGCTGGAATGAAAACAATAACTCGGCTACATGCCTTGCACTTGGTTGATGTGTTTGGCTGTGATAAAATCCGGTGGGTGTTATATTCGTGACTTGAGCGATTTTGCTTCCAAGCGAAGTACTCCCTCTTTGCTGCCATGTCTCATGGCATGTCACACCTTCATCATAAATATGCATAATGGTAAACTTGTCATTATTTTTCTCATCTAATTACTGTTTTAAAAACAGTAAAAATAAAAACAATTAGGTAACAAAAACTTTAAATGCAGACTGCTTGTCCGCTCACCTGGTGTCCTGCAGACAGACCGGCCTGGAAGCTACTCTCCCACTCCACCCCTCTAAAAGTTATTATTTTTTCTATCAGCATCATGCAGCTGACATGATTCCAACCATAGTCATTCACTTGTTGGCGATTTTTTAAATGGCACTTTGTTTTTTTCGTATATGTCAATTTGCCACTCACTGACTGTCAGAAAGTGGCCTTCTTATACTGTATGGACCATACAAAGGTACACATTTACATTTATGGTGCAAACTCTATTTTTAACTAAAAAAAAAATTTTATACTGAACTCATCTTTCATACAACTTGAAACTCAACCTGACTCAACTCGAGTTTCATACANTAAAAAAAAAATTTTATACTGAACTCATCTTTCATACAACTTGAAACTCAACCTGACTCAACTCGAGTTTCATACAACTTGCCTCTACTCAACTCCCCTGAAGCTGTAAAAAAACAAGCTCGTCCATCACTACACATTACTGTAGGCTGTCAGCTATATTGACCTTGTGCAGCTCATGCACATTACTTGCCTGTTTTATCAGATTTAATTTTACAGTTGTCCTACCCATACATTTTTATGTATTTTACTCTCAAAAATATAGTATTTGAGAGTGCAGAAAATCACTGTATTGCCATAGAAATGATGTGTGGCAATGTTTCACAATTTACTTAGGTGTATCGAACATCCGCAGTTGTCCTGAATCCACATACCATGGATAAGGCAGGCCAACTTTATTGCCACAAAAAATATTACATTGAAACTTATAATTGTTTTATTACAATACATTTGCTATAGCAAAAATATATTAATGTGCTGCGATGAACCGTATTAAATACAATGTACGTAAATATAAGTACTTCTTTAATGAAACAAGTCCCTTTTGTTTCTCTTTTGCTGTAACTATAGAATATTGTGTGTAAAAAAGTTGACTATCATTGCCAAGAGCCAGCAACAGCGCAGCGACACCATGCTGCATGCCGGACACACAAAAAGTGTTTAACTCTACCCCTCTTTGTCATTCAACGCTACTTCCTGACAGCTCCCACGCCCTGAGGGCAGGTTATGTGAACACAGAAGGGAAGATACAGTAACACAGCGTGGAAAGATAGATGATCTACATTACAGTTCTACTGTCACCATTGCATTAAGGTTACAGGTTGTAAATAAAACAGGTCATGCTGGATGTAATTTCTTTACTTAACTTCCTAATGGCATTGGGAGGCTACTTTGATAGCGTGGTGGTAGGACTGATTGCTGTTTAGATTTGTTTTATTTCTGGCAACATCACTGGAGGTACATTTTGATGAGCGACAAGCTGACTCAGTTTCCACTCATTATAATGGAACTGTAAGTCCATATAAAATAACTAATAAAACAGTGCAGTTCGTCAACAATCATTCACAAAACAGCCAAAACTGTTATTAAATTGAAATAAAAAAACTTTTTCGGTCTAGTTGTCAGTCAACAGGAATCAAAACCAAGAGAAATCTAAAACTGCACACAAATATCAAGTCTTGTTAATCAAAGAGGGAAAGAAGGTATCCACAAGCAAGCAATATCACAGTGACAAGACAAGTGTGTAACGTACAATATCCATGTCATGCATGGAAACGCTGCAATAGTGGCCCTAGGCATCCACCTTCAATACCCAGATAACACTCCCACCGACTGCTACTGGCAATAGCCAGTATTGCATGCCATAATCATATCATCGACGATTATATACGAGAAAGAATTGAAGGGTGAAATTATCACAACAGCTGATCGATGAATGTATTACTTCACTCAAAATTNAATAGTGGCCCTAGGCATCCACCTTCAATACCCAGATAACACTCCCACCGACTGCTACTGGCAATAGCCAGTATTGCATGCCATAATCATATCATCGATGATTATATACGAGAAAGAATTGAAGGGTGAAATTATCACAACAGCTGATCGATGAATGTATTACTTCACTCAAAATTAACCAAAAACTTTTGACATTTATTTGTATAGTTCCAGGTCTCTCAGACGTTATTATTTTATTCTTTCATCTCCGCCCAATTAAAAATCTTTAGTCAAAAAACCTTTAGAAATATGTCTTTCATTTCATTACATTCCTATTCCAATAAGACAATCGGATGTTGATGGCACAATGACACACAGGTCACGTGATTAAATGTATTTCAGGAGGAGGGGGAACTACACGGCGTTCCCACATTCATTCTCCAGTCGACTACGTCATTGAATGCTGCAGCCCGCAAAATGGCGCATTGCCTCGTAGTATTACTGCCCCAAACAGCAGGATAACTTAGTTTTTTTGTTGCGTAGCCACCCACCATGCATGCGCAGATACTACATTGAATAAGAAACCAGGTAACAACTCCGTCTCAACTATATTCCAGGGTGGGGTGTGGGGGGCAATGTCAATGGATATTAGCCAGCAGGCCCTCAAGGGAGGGTGCAATTTATTATTATATTATATGCTTGGCTTTCGATATGGTGCTCGCCTAGAGGAACTAAATGCACAGCAACAAAGTAAGTGCAACCAACTAATTTTCTGCAAATTTCCCCAAAATGTTTTTCTTTTTACTGTATATTTTGCGGTTCCTCAAACATAGGTCATAAAAGAGAGAAGAGCGTAATAAAAGGGGTCACAACAGTTGACTATATTTTCAAATGTAAATGCATTCAGGTTAGAAAATACGTCCAAATTGCTGGATTAATAATTTCTCAGTAATTGTGTTTTGCTTCATTAACGGGAGTCAGTTTAAATTGTATACGTGTTTTATAAACAAACAGATATAAAAATGGAATGTTAACCAGGAAATTAGAGAAAAATAGCAACCTTTTATAAACAAGTGGAGAAATACAATTGTAATTATAAAAAAATTACTATCTTTACTGTATGTAATGAAAGCACTCCTTTATGTCCTGTTGTCTGCTGGAATGCAGAAAACTGGAGAATGCAGCTAAATATAATTTATTCCCTTTTTTTGCCAGTCATTTCTTGTTATATCATGACAGAAACTGTATCAGTCGTTTTAAATTCTCATCTCATCTGCATCTACAAAATTATGAGGGATGCAACTTATGTTAAACTTTCTCCGATAATTTATTGTTTTTATCAGCACATAACTGTAAATGTTGCCGTTGTCCAGCATAAAACATGTGTTGTATTTGTGTCCCATAGTGCCACTAGTGTGCTCTATTGAGAGCTGTTTGAATTACTAAGCACCGCCTCATTTCATCTCATCCATCAAAGGGTAGTCGGCCTGCCATACTGTAACAGCTGCTTGTATGCTGGCTGACAGAGGGGTAACTAACTCAACACGCATCCCTGCCACATAAGGAGGTGGGGGTAGTTTTCTCTCTGCCTGCACGCCTCTCAAGGCTGTATCGTTCAGCAACAGTGTCAAACTGCTGGTCAGCCTATCTGTCGCTGTGCACCGTTGCGAGAGTCTAGCCTTTGCGCTACACCCTGCTATTCGATTCTGAGTGTTCGCTGCCTACTTTAGGAGCTACCCTCACTCCTAACAGTGCACCCATGATTGCATTCCCTACATTGATGGCAACCTAGATGCAGCCCTTCAGGCCCAGACCAGAGTACAGGCTGGGTAAAATTGCTATTGGCTAGCCCAATAAATAACAATACTATACTTCAGGTCTAGGCATGACACTATGCACCTCCTCACTTATGTCCCTTAGGCCGAAAGATATGGCAGCATTCCTTCTTGTAGCTGGGGTGTGCCTTGCTGCTCACTGCTGGGAAGTGTGCGTACCTTTGCTAAACCTAAAGGCAAAGCACTTTATTGCTGGTGATAATCCTACCCTCCTGGCTGCACCTTTATGTTTTTAAACTATCTGAACTTTTTTGACTGCCGCTTTGTAAAAAATAAATTATGATTGAATAAAACGTGAAGATGCCATAAATGTAAACAAACTCAGCGAGTTAGTTAGCTCGAATTCCGTAGATAACGTGGTACTTGGTAGACATGAACACTACAGCGGCGGGGTTTCCTAGTGAGCAAATAAACTTTTGCAGTGCCGCCGTGCACTAGAATGTTAATTCAAAGTGACGCATCATCACTTGCGCTCATGTTATTTATGGCCGTAAACACAAAGTTTGATAATTCGGGTATGGTGATGTGTGTGTGTGTTCCACATTTTGTCACCTAACCGCCAACAAGGGCATCACATCATGCAGTAAATTACAAAATGGGTTTGAATTGTGGACACACTACTTGATTACAGAGCCTGCATCAGCGGTGCAGATATTGACGGCACATGGTCAAAAGATATAAACTCATCTGCAAAAAGAAATAGATTACCATGCACGAATTGTGCGAATACAAGTAAGTATCGTCATAGTCCAATCCGTGTTCATTTGCTTTTAATGCTTGCATGCATGTCCTACTAGAGGATGGACATGTCCCACCATCATACATAGTTGTAAAACACAGAGTAAGGCGTTAGTAACAGTGTGAACCATAGAACCAAGTTCAGTGAACACGCAGCATGCCCTTACGGCACGCACAACAAGCCTTTGCCCAGCTGGATGAGCTTGAGGCAGGTTGAACGTTTCAGTGCATTGCTCGCCACTTGAACTGTTCTTTCGACGCTGTGAGTCAGTGTTAGATGCCAATGGGAATAGGAGGGTACGCACACACGCAAACCCCCCTCCATCTACTTCTCAGAAAGCTCAGGTCGACTCCGGCAGACCACCAGCAGGGAGGTTTGTTTTCACTGTGCGACAAGCTGTAAGCACTCCCTGGACGTCGCTGCACATCATTCAGGAACATGTGACGGTAACTGGGGTATGCCTTGTGTCCACCAGTACCATATCGAGGCAGCTAGCAGAGTGGGTTCTGTTGTTGCAGCATCCCTTACGACGTCTACCATTACGACCTGAGCATGGCAGCTTGCGGATTGGGGATGAGTGGTGTTCAGCGAGGAATCTCTGTTCTGCCAGGATACAGACTACCGAATTCAAGTCTGGAGGCGTCCTGGCCAGAGCTGTGATCCATGCTTCAGTGTAGAGCAGCACACTGCCCAAACGAGAGATGTCATTGTGTGGGGTTACATTTCCTACAGTTCCCTCTCCCCACTGGTGGTGATTAAAGGAACCCTGATGGTTGATAAATCCAGGAACCTGGTGCACTATATAATGCTTCTAGGAAAGGCAGATGGGACATGGAAGCCGCAGAAAAAAAATGTTACTTTAATTATACTGGTGGCAGCGACTGAATTGCCAAGCGTGTATGAAAAGCGTTAGTGCCCTCCAGCGTATCTGTACCAGAAATTAGACACTGGTCGTAACAGCAATTTTCTGTACCTTTTCCAAATTGATACTGATAACAAAATTTTATCTGGTACAAATTACTGATATTTTCTGTATCGGATACAGTAATTCCTGAGAACGTCGCTGCTATTTGCCAGTGTCTGGTTTGACCTTGTCCGTGTACGTTGTATGGTGTGTGTGCGTGTGTTATCAAATACATGTTTCAGGTTGGTGTTTTGTGTGGTATCTGGTACCAGTGAAATAAAGTATGAATTTATTATAGATACAAGAGAAGAGAAAAATCTTAATTTGTGTGGAATTATTTTTGCAGAGAATAAGTTATGGAAATAGTATATATGGAAACAAAGTTACAACTCATCCTCTTCTCTCTATTTCTTTCTCTCTTTCTCTTTCTTTCTTTCTTTCTTTCTCTCTTTCTCTTTCTTTCTCTCTCTCTTTCTCTCTTTCTTTCTCTCTCTCTTTCTCTCTCTCTCTCTCTCTCTCTCTCTCTCTCTCTCTCTCTCTCTCTNCTCTCTTTCTCTTTCTCTTTCTCTCTCTGTGCGTTTGTTTTTTTTTCTTTGAGTGAAAACACTTAACATTGTAGTTGTCAGGTCTGAACCACTAAATTTAATTTCAACTGAACTGCATACTTATTTTAAATATAATTATAATTGCATGTACTATAGAACAGAAAATGTTAGCAGATGCAACATACTTGCGGATATTAAACGGTTATTAAAAGTATCTGATACTTAAGCAGTGTATTCGTTTACAGTACGTGTCACAAGTAGGTATCCGATATAAAGTAACAGGGTGATACTCTACAACCCACCTCTAATAAAAGTTATGATAACAGGTATTGGTAACAGGAATCGGTTAGCAACAGTAACAGGGACGAGGTGTTCTAAGAAATACATATCTAGTTATACAAACACACGTGATTATCACTTTTCAATAAAAATTCAAACCGTCAGTACGAGAACCTAACAGGGGCTACAACCCAGCTTAATGTAAGCCCTTTGAGGACTGCAATGGAGCACACCTCAGAGCAGAGCACGGCTGGCTGCCTCGTGGAGAGTGTCTGACGCACAGCAAGTCTGCGGAACCTTGCGTGGGACGCCGACCCATCAGACACCTGTGGACAGTTCTCTCACTGACAATTCAAAATTCCTCAGTATGTCTCATACAGTCTGTCTTGCTCTTTGGCATGCTGAAATTTTAATGTGTAATAAATAAATATAAAAGAACACAATCTTAAATAAATTAATTTGCTTAACATTTGGGTGTGCCTATGCTTCATGACTTAAGACACGACACTCCTGATTTTTGAGATTCTCGTACTTTCCCGACAAAATAAACTTGAAACAATGACAATGAGATATTTGATAATCTAATATTTCTTAATGTTTTATTTATTTTCAGTACCTTTTTTAGAATGTACTATATTTTATACAAAAATTATAAATGCATTGAGATTATGTATGTGTGTCCCCTAGTTGCTTGTTTGTTGTGGAGGTTTTTTTAAAATAAAGTCTGGTAAACAGTTCTAGCTGTTACCGGTTGGACACTTTAGTTCCTCGTTAATTTTTAATGTGCAAGATTTCTGTGCGATTGGGTTTATTTTTTATACCCGAATACAGATTTCATTTTCTGAATTCAATTAAAGGTGGAATACCAAAAGTAAATATGCAAAGAATGCAATGATAGATTTTCAATGTGTAAAAAAATAACTCTGTTATTTGAAATTTTATGTATGTGTTGAATTAATATTTTGTGCAGGCTACTTATTGCTTTTAGTTTTGCTTCTAAAATTTCTTTAGCTTTTCCTTTTTAAAACATCACAGTAACTGGTAATGACAATTTCTGCACTATTAACATCTTTATATCATTAGCCTGTAATTTTTTCTTCGTGCTTTCCCTTGCAGTATGTTTCCTGTTGATTAACTACCAGGGTCTAACATACACAGCTTTTCGCTTATGCAGTGAAATATTTATGTTGCAGTTTGTGGTGTCCTTTCCCTGTCAGTGTATATCATATTTGTTATTTTCATTAGGTACTGAACTAACGTTTATTTCATCAACTTTTAAGGCCCTTTTGTGATTTTGCAGATTTCATTTTATGTTCATATTTAACTAGAATTGTTAGTGTTCAGTGCTTGGAAGTTTGGTATTAGTTTGGTTTTGTCGTTACTCGCCATATAGTCGTGTGTGTATTTACAATCGAGCCCTTTTTGGTTAGCAGAGTCTGGCCCGCTGCTCCACTAGTGCTTGCTGTACCAAAGGCCTCAGTGGGAGTCAGCTAGGGCCTGCACAGTAAGCTCTACTTCCTTGTCATCAAATCAAGTATTTAGCTACCTGATTGTCATATAGCTGCTTTGTCTCAGGAAGTTCTAACTGCCAACTAGGAAGTCTAGAGGTGTAGAGAGACCTCTCTGGCATGACGTCTGGGGTCTCCCCAAAGTCCCGAACTCCAGTACACGGAAAGCAAAGCTGCTGAAGTGTTGACGTTCTCCGGAGTGCCACACACATGTAGACTGCCCTCTATACTGGCAGAATACAGTGTCGTATGTTGCAGCTTAAGCCCTCGTTACATGGTACCAGAGTCCATAAAAGGTTGTGCAAGGTCTGCCATAGCAGTTGTTATAGTATCATGTGCATCGTGGCATTTGTCACCTTGTACAGCTGTATTTCATACCAGGTTTGGGAATTGAACCTGTCCTATTTGCTACCAGTTTTTGTACCTGGCCAGTCACAGTGCGGTTTCAGAGTGTAGGCCGCTCCCTGTAGCCTACACTCAAAACACGTAGGTGAAGGAATCTAAAAGGGTGCACCCTCCATCTGTATTACACATTCATGACGTTCAAACTCATTAAAATGACTTAAAAATATGACAAAGACAAATAATACATACAGTGACATCTTTTAATTAGTGCTAGCCAGTATACAAAAGATTGAAAACATTGCCTAGGTAATGAAATCTTTTGTATCTGAACTGGTAACTTAGTGGTGGTCTTGACTGGATAATGTGGGTATCAGTTTTGGGCATTACTTGGAAACTAATACTGACTTTTTTACTACTAAATATGGGTCACAGCTTTAATATTCTCGTGATTTCACATTATTATTTTCAAATATTGAAAATGTGAGTACATCAATAAACATTAGACTGTTGTAACTGCTGACAATAATAGAGTAATATTGATATGTGATTATTATTTTATAATTCTACACAAGTTGCTCACTAGCAGCAGTTCTATGAGTGGGGTTCATAATTTACTACAAGCCTTACTCTTATCTGTGCACATGTTAATGTGTGTCTAATAATGCTAGTATGCCAGTTGGCTGTCGTGTAATAGGTGTGTTGCATGTCGGCTCTGATAGCAGCTGGTATTCTAACCCTTGCACCAGGTCTTATAAAAGCTTGTAAATGAGGCAAGCGTAGCAACAGGTATTGTGTAATATTGGCTTTACAGATGTGTAAATCCCCACGGTACATTTGGGAGAGACACAGGAAGAAAGCCAGCAGGGGTCATGTGCCACAGCCCTTGTGTAAAGACAGAGGAATCACAGACTTTGTCGATCACATTTATATGACAACTTAGAATTCTAGTGTTTCATGATGGTCACATTGTGCCTGCCTTTTATTTTGTCGGAGCCAGTTGGCTGTGTGCCAAGCATTAGATGATGGTCAGACTAACCTACTTGGCCTCTAGGGTATATAACTTTCCTGCTCCAGAATCTAGCGACGAGTGCCACATCAATTTTCTGGTAGAAGACAGTCTTTAAAATACACTGGCTGTCAAAGAAAAATGAGTAGTGCCCACAGAGAAGTGTTGGATTGCACTGCTGTTGGCTAATAACATTCCACACATATTCCAGTTATTGAGGATAGGTCTGGCAATGTGGGTGGTCAAAACAGAGCATCCATGGCTTCATTACATGCTCTTGAGACAGCAGCAGTATGAGAACCGGTGTTGTTCTATTGGAATGGGCTTCCACAAATGGCAGGTCCACTGGTTGCAAGGCCAAATGAATGTACCGTTAGGCTGTAAAAGTGCCCATGATGAAGACCAATGGTAAATTGGTTAAGAGTGGGAAAATTCTCAAATACATTTTAGGACTTGCTAGACCTCAAACACATGTTTATTTCTGTTGTGTTTGCAATTGGTTTGCAGTTTATTAGGCATGTCCAGGTGAACTCTGAACATATGAGAGACCTGCAAGGAAACAAGCACAGAATCCCCTGTCACCTGGTCTGAAGGTCTGAAGTTAAATTGCGTACATGCTGGGGCAGCAGCCATCAAACAGAAATTAGAGTTGTCACAACACCATTGCAGTCTCTGGTGACAATGCTGTGGCGTTAAAGGACAGTCGTAATAGTCTGTTTTCACGTAGTCCTGTGTTGTGCAGTTATGTGCCATTTATGTTGGCGCACTCAAGATGATGCTGGGCATCACTGCTCTTTGAATGTCCGCAATTGTGACGGTTAAGGCACTACGCGCATGTTGGACAATCCATTGGTTCTCCCTTGGTTTGGTTCGTTGTGGTCTCTGAGCTCTTGCATGTCATGTGTGCGTGCCATCCTCTATTGACTCATGCTAAAAGTGTGCTACGATAATATCCGCATGACCGGTATGGTACGCAATATGGCGAAATGACCATCCCGCTTCCCATGTGTCCAACTGTTGAAATTGCTGTTAAACTCGTGTCTGAGCCATACTGCACTTTGACGAGGTGCTACCCACACAACAACATAAGTTAGAATAGAAAGCATGCTAACTGGGACGATATTATATAGTCTAGCAGGTGTAATGATTCCTATGGCTCCACCTGGAGAGGTAGATTATACAAGTTCCTTTCATAGTAAAGTTCAAAAGAGAAAATAATCTTCATACAGAAGGTAGGAGTCATGAGCACCTGCCGCTGGAGGGAGGGAAACCACGTGACACTGTTGGCGCTAAACACTTCCACTATCGTGCTGTTATAAATACCTCGCTGCGTGACTGACCACACGGACCAGCTCTCGTTCAACAGCTCTTGGCCGCC
The DNA here is from genome assembly GCA_002778355.1 of Clitarchus hookeri. Taxonomy (NCBI): domain Eukaryota; kingdom Metazoa; phylum Arthropoda; class Insecta; order Phasmatodea; family Phasmatidae; genus Clitarchus; species Clitarchus hookeri. The sequence goes on from NQII01004207.1 coordinate 116,749, forward strand.
ATCACTACTGAACTGAAAAACCCCACCCCTTCGTGCAGCGACAATGGACTCTCCCGACTTGCTTGGTGCATTTTGGTCTTCTGTACATGATTTTCTCATTTGGATTTTACTATACCTGCACTCCCGAACCAGATCTCATTTGACTTGCTAACAAACTCACAATGAGATATCATAATGTTTTAATGACTGAACTAAGAAGCCAGCAAGCTCTATTAGAGACCTACTATGTTGTCCAGTAATACTCTAGCTTTTGAGGTGCCAGCCGCCCCCTGAAGTACCAATTACACACTTGTATTAGCCTGCATGAGTCTGCGTTGTGAGTAGACCATCAGTAAGCTCCTCATGGAAGCAGCATGGCTTCCTCCAAAGATGGTTATAACTAATGTAGCAACTGAGGTGGCAATGGTGAGTTAGAGTTGAAGAAATATTGATTCTGTTCACACCGACTCCAACCCCGAAGAGTCTTCAAGCACTCTACCTTTGACATCGGCCACACACGCACATAACCTTACTATCAGGACATCCAGTGTGCCTCCAGCTTGGACTTTTATTTATTTATGTGATCAGTCTAGATACTTTTTGCTCTTATATCACAACAGGCCCCTTCACGTATCTCTTTAATGCAACTTCCATAGGTTGTCAAGTGATTGACAAACTTAAAAATAGTATGGGCCATCATGTTTATTTTCACAGGAATAAATACGTTACAATCTAACTGCTGTGTATAGTTCTTATTTCTCTGTAACCTTTTCCAAAGTCCTTTGTAAGTGGGAAATGTGGCAGACCTTGTATTTAATCAGCTTTTTTTTTTTTCTGAGTACTCCTGTTTCTCCCACCCTGGCATTCCACCACTGTGCTCCACCTTCAGCTCATTTAACTCTCACACATGCGTACATACACATATACCGGTATTCAAATGAAAAGGAGAGGATGAAATGACAAAGCTCATAAAATTTTCTGTCCCCTAGAAAAGTGGCTAATAATGGAATTTATAGATTTTCATTTTAAAAAAAATTTTGTGTAATTCTTTATTTTCTTTTGAGTATAAAATGAAGTAGCCATATGTATATCTGGACAAAATTATTTCATTAAGATGAAACGTTGACATAAATGAAATAATTTGCATAGATAATTTTATTAGCCTGTATGCAAAGTAAAATCTTAGTTATTGTAAAAGTTATGGTTGCCACATAGGGGATTTTAATTTGATCACACTACCATTGAATGGCCATTGCCCCTAGTGCAGGGGAGGTGCAGGCTCCAGGGAGTCCTGGTTCTCCCAGGAAGTGTATCTGTAAAAGCTTAATTATGTATTTTGTGTGCTAGGAGAAGGGGAGGGGGGGCCTGGGGGGGTGAATATTTATATAAACTCGTTCTGTCTAAGAAATAAGGAAACCCAGGAAAGTGAGAGTAGTTCGCAGTAAGATTAGGCTTCCTCCTTTTGTGGTGAAAATGTGCAGATACGAGAGGTTACTTGAATGCTTCTACCCACGGGGTACACTTTATCATGCTCTAAAAATAGGCCAGCATCCCTGATCACCAACTAATTCTAGTGCCCCACAAATCTAAGTCCAGAATGTGATCTTCTCAAGACAAAGTCCCGCAGTACCTTCTCTATAAACTAAGTCCCACATTCATTAGTTCAGAGACAAATCCCACTTGTGGTGTCGAGAAACTAAGTCCCGCATCACTCCAACCTCCATATCTTGTAGTGATAATCTTTGCGCCTCCAGGAAGCTTGGTGACGATCTTCCCCAATTCCCAAAACAACGCCCCTTATATACTGGTCAGCGACCATTCCTGCGTACCCCCTTGTCAAGAAACGCCAGGCCCGGCTACCAAAAACCACTGATAATGACCAAGAGTACAATACATCATTCACATCCAATAACACATTAAACTTCCACTTGTGGCCCCTTGTACACTTCAAGCTGCAACCCGACAAACAGTAATGCGCTGCAGGCAGAAGCGACGACAGGAGTCGAGCGCTCGCTCATGAAGGGGAAGACACAATGGCACACAAGCTGGAAGTGCCATACACAATTACCAACACACTTCTAGCCACAATTTATAAGCCCAACACATGTGATGGAGCAACACCCCGTTACATCCTCCCTCCAAAGGCATCGCCAAAACACAAGTAACCACAAATGTTAACTCTTCATACTCAACATACTCTAAAACTATTCATAAAATTTCTTTACATTATTTACATGAACCTTTTGCTGCTTCATTGGATTCAGTGGATCTTCCAATATTAATGTAACAGGAGTTAAAAATGCCACTATTTTATAAGGCCTAAGTCATTTTGGAGTCAATTTAGCAGAAAAATAATCCACCTTTTAGGACAGAAAATGAGATTCTACTAATACTAAATCACCCACACTGAAAGGTACTTTTTTTTTTAATACTTTTTTTTTATTGATGAAGAGTAAGTAGCATTGTCGCAAACCAGTTACACTGGAGGCCCAAACACCGGAAATAATCTCTTGACTCAATATTTTACATTTAAGCTGCTTTCTTAGACCTCAAAGGGTAGAAAAATACAAAAATCTTGAAACTATCAACACAAACTAAAATAAAAGTAAATCCTGAAATGCTAAGAGTCAAAGGACCCACAATATCCGGATACATCCGTTCCCAGGGGGAAAAGGCAACTGTAGCCATGTCATTTCCCTCACCATTTGGTGTTTCTAGCTTTTGCCTGCTGACAATTGTGGCAAACCTTTACCCATTCATCAAACTCTATCTTCATCCTTGACCATGTATACCCTAGCTACGGTCTTATCATGTCCCACATACCCACCCACCATGGACTCATGATAATAGGTAAAGAGCATCTTTCTCAAATCAGAGGGGACAAAAACAACAAACTCCTCTCAAATTTCCTACAACTGCATTTCTAGCTCAGCCAGTGTTTAGGCATGTAGTTGGCGGTGATGCAACCATTTCCCTGTTCCACACGTGTTCAATAGGGAACAAATCTTGGAAACCTGCAGGCCAAGGAATTATCTCCACATGTCGTAGAGCCTGGTGGTTGATGAGAGCTGAATGGAACGAGCATCATCTTGCTGCATGATAGCATTGGGTGTGCTGCGCAAAAATAGCAGAAAATGTTGCTGCAGAATCTCATTGACATATCTCTGCGCTCTCTCTATGTCTTCAACAACCATGAGACATGACCGGACTCATAACTGATGGCTCTTCATACCAGAACTCCTGGTCTCCAGGACCTACGTCATTCACGATTTAGCGCAAGATCATGGCATTGCCCACTGCGACACTAAACCCTGCTGCGACCATCATCTGCATTAAGTATGAAGAGGGACTCGTCTGTGAACACAATGCTTTGCAATTCTTCTGTACAATGTCGACGTTCCCGACGCCACTCGGCACATGATGCCAAGCGACCGAAGGCAGTGGATGCCGTGCCTGCAGGCCAGCGTCATTGCAGTTGCATTGAATGGTTGTAGAGACGGGCTAATGCAGTGCATTCCCCACAGACTGCAGAATCTCTCTATGTAGTGCCATGTTCTACTACTGCGCGTTTGCACTTATCATGATCATCTCTATCTGTAGTGAATCTAGCCTAAAGAGTACCTAGTCTATGTGCTGTACGAGCTGTATGTATCCTCGCCTGCACACATCAAGTCGCAGTGGTGACTGCTTCACAAAGATATATGAGCCGACCATCAGGCATTGTGCAGTACGACTATACATTCCTGTTCAAATGGGTTTGTGTGGTGTTGTTCTTCACGAGAACTTTGCCATGGTATAATGATCTGCTTCCTAATGTACAGACTTCTGCCTTTCCAGCCTTATTGTGCATTAGGTCAGGCCACAAGTGTTGCAGTTATGTTTTTGCAATGTCACATTAACCATTTCAGTTGCATAATTGGTACTGTATATGGTCTTGATTTTATTGCAAATTGATGACACCTTATCGGTGTAGTGATTTCCATGTCCAGCATTGTATTTTTTTTAATGAATATTGACTGTTACTTGAAACTTTATTCCGGTTTATTTTGTTAGTGCCTCGGAGTTTAGAGTTATGCGTATCCGGGTGGCTGTGTGACAGGCATTGGCTACGGCCTTTGTTTCTCACTTGTTTGGCCGAGGGGTTGGTATAGTTCTCGGTTAGTGCCGGCCCTCTCCCCCAACCCCCCTTTTGAGTTTCTCTCCAATGGCAGTTCCTGTTGGGCTCTGCCTCTCTCCTTTGTCTTTGACTAGTGACTGAGGTGGGTTTGCTTCACGTGAGTGCTGAGAGCTACTGTTTGACTTTTGCCACTTTAATCTGCTCTCCTCCTCGACAGGAATAGGTTGAAGTGTGAGGTGGTAGGCAGGAGGTATACAAGGCTGCTGGTAGAGTAAGTTAATGATGATCAAATACACAATTTCCTTATACAGTGAAATCCCGATATTTCGCATCCCGATTATTCGTATATCCCGCTAATTTGTGCAAATCTGCCGGTCCCTTGAGAAAATCCCTTTAATTCGTTAAAAAAACAATGCATTCCGGTTCCCTCGATAATACGTATTTATTTTGGTGCTCGAGCTCAATTAAAACGTCTTATAATTCTTATTTTGAACTTAAAAATTTCGTTAACTTGTAATGTTTTTAACCCTAGACTGTACACCAGCTCTAGATTTATGAAATTCGGGCAGGGTAAAAAAGATCGGAAGGGTACTGAGGGACGTAGGAGTTTTTGAAGGGAAGGTAATGATGCTGAGTAGGCTGTGAGGCGATGTGTCTGTAATTCTCGGAACTAAGAGGTGCCTTGCTGTCCGGTCTATGATTATGAGAGGGTAGGAAGGAGCAGAGCGAGTGAAAAGTTAGTCAGTTCGGTCTTAGCCATGCCTCCGAAAAGAACTAATAAGTGTCTTTCCATTAGAGAAAAAAAAAAAGAAATCATTACTGCAGTGGCCGGTGGTGATAAACAAATTGACGTGTCCAAACGTTATAACGTTCCTCCTTCCACAATAACATCAATTCCGAAGAACAAGGACAATATCGCCTCCCAGACATCGGACAGCAAAGTAAAGCGCTTTAAGACTGGTGAGTATCCACAACTAGAATATAATTTTAAAAAGTTGTTTGCGCAAGCACGGAATTCGAATGTACCAATTGGAGGAAACCTTTTAAGAGAAAAAACAAAAGTTTTTGCAGAAAAAATGGGAATTAAAGACTTTCGTGCGAGGGATGGTTGGTTTGGTAGGTTTAAAAAAAGGCACAGCATAAAATTGAAGAAGCTTAGTGGGGAAAGTGCGAGTGTATCGGCCGACGTTTGTTCTGAGTGGAAATACAAATTGGGAGAAATAATCAATTCTTATCAACCCAACAACATTTTTAATGCCGATGAGACGGGGTTATTTTATAAGTGTCTCCCCGACCGATCAATGTGTTTTAAGGAAGAAAAGTGTCATGTCGGAACAAATAGTAAAGAACGTGTAACCATATTGTTGGCCGCCAACATGGATGGATCTGAGAAATTAAGACCGCTCATGATAGGCAAATCAGCCAAACCAAGATGTTTTAAAAACATAAAAACTTTTCCGATGACCTATCGTGCAAACAAAAAGCGCGGATGACGTGCGAATTATTCAAGGAATGGATACGATCAGTGAATGCTGATATGGAGAAAAGGCAGCGAAAAATTCTACTTTTCATGGATAATTGTACGGCCCACAACAATACCCCACCATTCAGTCATGTTAATGTTGTGTTTTTGCCTGCCAACACTACTTCTAAGCTGCAGCCTCTAGACCAGGGCATAATTAAAACGTTCAAAACCTTTTACCGCAAGGAAGTAGTGATGCAACTCCTTGACAGCATCGAGGATGGGAAGGATCATAAAATCACCTTATTTTCAGCCATGAACATTGCTCACAAGGCGTGGCAAAGTGTTAGCGAAAGCACAATAAAAAACTGTTTTCGTGCTTGTGGATTCACGAAGGTGGAACTTTCATCAGCAGTTACTGAACAAGACTTAGAATGCCCTGTGAATTGGAATCGTCTTCCTCAAAATGAAGAAAATTCTATAACGTTTGAAGATTTCGTCCATTTTGACGATGGCCTAGCGGTAGCGGGGATTCTAACTGATGACGAAATTTTGACTCCATCTCAGGACATTGATGGTGAAGGTGATGACGAAGATGATATGCCGACAATTACACCTAAAGTGGCTAATCAATGCATCAACAACGTACGCCATTTCTTAGCGAAATCAGATGTTGGCGATGAAGTATTTTCTGCTTTGAACATGCTTGACAAAGCTATCGACAATACCCGTCTACAAGGCTTGCACCGAAAGAAAATTATAGATTTTTTTTAACGTAAATTTTTAATGTGTTTTTTACTGTTGTAATTATTGATTTATATATACATATGTATACATAATAGGTAGTCATGCGTTTATCATTACATGTTTATGCAAAATTGCATTAATCTCTTTATTATGTATTTTTTCTTTTTTTGCTCCCGATTATTGGTAATCCCATCCTGCTAATTTGAATATCTCGATAATTCATATTCAACATTCAGTCCCTTGACAATACAAATTATCGGGATTCTACTGTACTTCCTCTTGAGTACGAACAAAGTCTGTAGAATACTTCATTTGTCTTACAATTCTTGCCTTGGCAGGTATATATGTGGTGGTACGAATAGAGATTGGTAAAGGCAGGAAAAGTCAACATATATGTGTGTGTGTGTGTGTGTGTGTGTGTGTGTGTGTATATATATATATATATATATATATATATATATAATGATAAGTTAACTATGACTGCATTTTTTGTGAAATTAGCAGTTTCTCATTTTAGCAACTTAAACTGTGTTAATGTAAAAAAATCTAACAAACTGAATATCCACAGTGTATTTACAGAAAGTGCTCTTGTGTAGAACAACAATTCTGTTAAATAGTGGGTCTCGCTTAAAAGAGTCACAGAAAATCACATGTACATTAGCAATTTTCTATTAAAAAATACAAGTAATGGTACAATGAAGAACATGAAACTACTCTCTACTAACTTGCAAGGTCCTATTGCAAAAAAATATTTGCCCACGAAATAGTTTTATGGCATCTACAGATAACAAAAAGTTTTGGTGACAGCCATCTTGCTGAAATGAATGTGCTGTAATAAGTTCAGCAGCATTTCAAGTTTTTTTTTGTCACATTATTGTTGCTGGGAAAAAGTCTCTGTCCACATATTTTTATAATATATGCCTACTCATCTTTTCATAACTAACTTACGGGCTTTTGGGGGTGGGGGAAGGAAGTAAGCAGTTATGACAAATATGAGATAAAAATAGCATTTATAGCAAGTTACTAATTTTTCCAGCCCCTAGAGTTTGGTGAATTGGTTCAGATATCATCCCTGGACATCTGAGGAGGTCGAGAAATCATAGACATAACCTGTGGCACGTGAAGTAAAAACATATTTTATTGCTGGAGATTTATTGAGGTACCTTATTCTTTATGCCTGTTATTATAGGCGTACACTTGAAGAGATTGAGGTTTTATTAATAGGTCATTTGAGCATTCTAGAAACTCAATGCATTTCACAGTAACCCCATTTACTTCAAAGCTAATTTCGTTAAGATGTAAAATTATGCATAACTAAAAATTATCTTTTTGTTGCATTAAGGAAGGTGTCGCCGTTGCTTGAAATGCATTACTCAGTATAAAGGCATATGGGATAGTTTCATCCTAAAACTCCCTTATTCTGACGTTTATGATGAAATTGTACCTTTAGTTTGTTTGAGGAACCTATTTCTGACAAAAGTGACTGCACCATCAATATAATATGAAGAAAACTTCTAACTTTTTGTATTACTTATATTGCTAGAACTAAAGTGAAGTCAGCTTTGAAACAAGTGGTATTAATGCATGTTGTAAAGCTTACTTATTGAACACTGAAGTGGCCTCGTGACCTCAGAAATGTAATTGTAGGGCAGACATGTCCAACTGCCACATTATAGCGAAACAAGTGAATGCAGCCCGCGTTCACAGTGTCCGTAAATTAAGGTGAAAATGTCGTGCAGTGTAGCTACAGTATACAGCAGGAAATAAGTCAGTTCAATGAATTTTAAACAGTTATTTTTGTGAACAGATTTTCTTCCATCTAAAGTAGAATAAATCCAAATTAGCAAGTTAGCTCACAGACAGGCATTGAAAAAGTATGTTTCAAGCCAATAAGTGATACCAGACTTCTAGTAGCGCTTTTTGTTTTCTTAAATCCATAAGTATGTATACAGTGCCAAAGTTTTAGCATTTGTTTTCTTTGTATATATTATTTTTGTACCACATTCAGTTGTGAAAGTTAAAAATAAAATGATATATTTTAACAGTATGGGGTGTTTACTCCCTTAAGGGTTAACCTGCACTCAAAAAGTTATCGGGTGAGCCAGATTCATTTACTTTATCAATCCCATACTATGTTGCCTGACACCAGGGTAATTGAGTAATAGCAGACGAATGTCAGTTTGCGCGAAAACATTCAGTTTTGGAAGAAATATTACTTTTTTTTTTTTTTAGAGACATGCTCTTATATGAAGTTGTTACAAAGGCATAACAAAGTATGTAAAGTAATTGATAGAAGTGCAAATTGTATTAATTTCAATATAAAAATCTGTCAATTAATTTTACAAGTTTCTTCTATTATTTTTCTGACCAATTCATTTATTTCAAATATCTTTAATATGCACCTGACAATTAAATGCAAAGGAATCAAATTTTTGGCATAATGTGAAAAAAAAATTTTTTTTTAATGTGTTGAAATAACATTTTGTCATCTTTGTTATTCAGGATTTTTTTAATTGAATATAGCAACAAACTAAGATTCCATTTTATATTGTCCTGTATAATTCAAACGTCCTATTTTACTCTAACTGTTTCGGAAGTTACTGGTTAACGTTCTAGAATCTGAGTAACCTGGTCACGTGGCAGTAATGATCAGGCTAACTCTACCCAATCGCTTTTCGCAAATACTCTTGAATACAAACTTTTATTTGTTTATTTACTTTTTATTTCAGGAGGCCTGTTATGCTCTGTTAATTACATGTTATAGTCCTCTCATCAGCTTGACACCTTTGGTGTAGGGCATCTCTTCGACAGTCTCATTTCATGCCAGAGTGAATGAACAGCAGCAGTACCTCTTAGTTAGATTAGAAATTTGTCGACAGGGTTGCAGAGTTGGTGTGATGTAGCATGGTGTGTGCGCAGGTTGGCCGAACAACAGCCAGTTCCGGGGCCAGTACCCTGCACAGGGCCCGCCGGGGCCAGTACCGCAGGGCCCACAGCAGTGGCCTCAGGGACCCGCTCGTCCCGCCGGCCCGGGCCCTGGTCCCGGCCCTGGTCCCGGTCCAGGCCCCGGCCCCGCCACCGCGCAGCCTGCGGGTCAGCAGTGGGACCAGCACCGCTACCCCCCAGGCACCCAGCCTCCATACCAACCTCCGCAGCAGGTAAACTCACTATGTCCATCATACTCTTGCAAGGTTGCCCCTTATCCGGCACAGTCATCTCCCCCTCTCTACCATTCCTTCTTTAAATGTTCTTCACCCTTCCCTACTCTCTGTACTTAAATCTCTACCTTAAAGTGCGTCAGTCGGCAAAGCATTGCAAGCTATGCTGATTAACTTTTTGCTAGTCTGCAGTTTGGGCATGTGATACAAAAAATTTATATTTTTTTGTGTACTGGGAAGTAAAATCTAATATCTGAAATTATGAAAATAATTTTAGATATTGGTAACAACACAGAAAATGTATTGTACTTAATGTTTATTTGCACTCATTATCGCGCACTATATTTACATGTTGGGGCACAATATAACTTCATAAAATCAATAAGTAAGGATATGCATATAGACATAATGAAAACACTTTTACAAGAGAAAATTCTCTTCTTTAATCTTTAGACTTTTCTTTAGTTGTCAACAGAGAAAATAAAACTGAAACATTAAGTTTACAGTGTGATGTGACATGAACAGTACAAAATATACAATGAACTGATAAGCTTTTTACCTGTTGTGACAAGTTCCAGAAAGAGAAACCATGCAAAATTGAGTGACAAGTTCACGTGCTATTGTCCAAATGCTCATAGGCAACTGCAAATCTGCATCTTTAAATTTATTTTGCAGTGGCCCACAGCTCTATATTTTCTTTATCTCTTGCAATCATGTATTGAGAGAGCCATACAATTGCATGTTTGCCTAAAGGTGTTAATTTTTCACATAGGAAAAATAATTACATATACAACCAAACTTGTGTTGAATTTCAAACATCAACGCAGTTTTAAATTCATTATCACACCTACCAACCTTTCCAATTTTTCCGGAAGTCTTCCGGAAAAAGCTGCCATATATTGTTTTCCGGAAATACGTACATTCTTCCAATTTTTAGTTAGTTGATTTAATAAAAAATTATTTTTGTGGTTATTTTACGTTAAAACATGGGAATCGTAGTGTTGTGACGATATAAATTGATGCTGATTTTGCCTGCATCCAAGAGATCACGTTATGAGAGGGCGACAATCGATTTTCGCATATCTATTGTTTGTTGGAGTTGCATTTTTTTGTCTTTCGAGTTTTTGATAGCTACTGGATTTGTTTGTGAATTTGAATACATGTGGCCATTGATTTTACAGTGAACTGTTTCAATTTTAAATCTAGTTGAAACGTGTGTTATAGGATTTTAATACTGTGTGCGATGGAAGCTGTATGTAACTACATATGGACTGTGATTACAATGTGGTGTGTATTATGTGTCTTGGTGGCCATGTTTTTGTGGTGTCTTGACAGGTTACTTATTGTCGACATTGAAAAGTTTAAAACCAAAGATGAGTAGAAAAAAGCAGTATTACTACCTGACATTCCGGGAATCATACAGTGTAGAGTTTCCATGTATTATAAAATCAGACAAGGGCGTTAGGTTTGTCTTTTGTAGCATATGCCGATGCGACATAAACATTGCACATGGTGGGAAAACATATATAAGTGGACACGTTAAAAGCGCGAAGCATGTCGCCAACATAAATTGCCAGGAAGAAAATCAGAAGATTTGTAAGTTCTTTGCAAAAGCTGGAAATGCTGATTCGGACGTTACACGAGCAGAATGCTTATTTACTTCTTGTTTGGTAGAGCACAACATTCCCCTAACTGGTGCAGATCATGCAGGTTTGCTACCAATTGTAAGGGAAATGGCTTCTGATACAAAATCTAGTGTAGTACAATGTTTGCAGAATGCACCGTTTTCTGTTACAACTGATGGAAGCAATGACACCAATTTAAAGTTGTATCCCATTGTAGTGACGTTTTACGATGATACACAGGAGAAAATTGTGAACTCTGTTCTTTCTACCCCTGCCTTGGAAGGAGATTCTACTGGACGGAATATAGGTAACTTAGTGCTTGCACAGCTTGAATGCAATAACATTCCTGTCGAACACTGCGTGGCTTTTTGTGCAGATAATGCAGCTGTAATGGTTGGCCATAAAAATGGTGTTGCAGCAGTGTTGAAAGAGAAACAGCCTGGACTTATTGCGATTGGTTGCATTTGTCACTTGATAAATTTATCTGCAGAAAAGGCTGTATCTGCTTTGCCAGTAGAAGTTGATGAAATTCTTGTGGACATTTTTATTATTTGGAAAAGTTTCAAGAGCTCCATTATACAGAAGCAAAGAAAATACTCAAGCATATCTGTTCAAGATGGCTTTCTCTTGGAAGAAGTTTGTTGAGGGTTTTTGAATAGTGGGAACCATTGCTTAGTTTCTTTAAGGGAGAGGTTGTAAATGAGAAACCTTCACCTTCGAGTCTTACCTCTTACAAAATTCCCAAACTACAATCATCATCCTGTTCAACATCTGATGGGATATGTCAGAAAAACATAAATGAGAAAAGGAAGAATTTGGGTTCTGCTACTTATTCCAACAAAAAGAGAATTGCTTTGACGTCAGCAAACAGTGATGCTCCTATTCTGATCGGGAAGAAAAACTCTTTATTTTCCTTTCTTCTGACCTAAATAAAGAATTTTGTGCATTTCTTCTAGGCGTCTTCCCAACATTTGAAAAACTGAATGTAATTCTTCAGTCAGCATCACGACACATTCATATTTTGAGAGAACTGTTGCTTGATTTTCGAAAAGCATTGCCATCAAATTTTGTGAAAGCAAAAGCTGTGAAAAGTTGCTCATTATTTGAAGTGATCTATCACTCTATTCAGAATCAGAAAGACGACACCGAATTAGTAATAGGAAGTAAAGCATCAAACATTGTGAAAACACTTGAAGAAAAGGAAAAAGTAGTTTTCTTGGCATCTTTCAGGACTTATTTTGTTACAGNCTTATTTTGTTACACCATTTGACTACATTGTTCACAAATTCTCCATAAAAAATGAAGTCTTGAAAACTGCAGCTGAGGCAAGAGTGAATAATCTTGACAATGCCAACTTTTCTTCTGTTCGCTACTTTGTGGATTTGTTTCCCTTGATGTTGCCTGTACAAGAAGGTGAAACTAGGGATGCAGCTATGAACGAAACTGAAAAACAATTCTCAACTCTTCAGATAGACGACATTTCAGACCTTAGTGCTACAGGAGATAATAATGATGTTAAGTGGGCCAAGTTATCCAGGATTTGTGGTGTTGATGGCATTTTAAAATAAAATAGAATATGTAGAATAATGTTGTCCATTCCACTCAGCAATGCAGAATTGGAGCGTGTTTTCAGTTTGGTGAAGGAAAAAAAAACAGGACCTGGTTCAGATCCTTCATGTCTAATGACACAATAGAATCAATTTCGGTTTTGAAATGCAGGAAATCAGGCTTATGTTATGAGAAAAATTTTAGTGCAGAATTCCTAAAGAAAGCGACAGCTGCTTCTTTAAAACCACATTGTCCCATTTCAACATAAACAGCAGAATACAACACAACATAGCAAAAATAGATAATAGTTGTATGACCTAATAGTGCTCTAACTTAAGTAGCAAGATAGTTTTAGTTTATTATTTTAGTGCAGATTTAACCAGTTAAGCTAACAACGCAATGCAGATGTCTTGGAGAAAGTTATGGGTGCTAGTTATATCTTTAAAATTGCTGTGCTCTGATGCTTCGTCTCACATTCCACTAAAAGTGGAAAGGTAATAAAATATTAACATGTAATGTTATTAATGTAGTAAAGCGTAGTGGGCCTTTTTCATGTTAAGCATTAGTATGTATGGTAAGCCTGCATTGTTTAGTGCAGGGCTGCTCAACCCTATGCCCGCGGGCCACANAAAATTTTAGTGCAGAATTCCTAAAGAAAGCGACAGCTGCGTCTTTAAAACCACAGCGTTCCATTTCAACATAAACAGCAGAATACAACACAACATAGCAAAAATAGATAATAGTTGTATGACTCCATAGTGCTCTATCTTAAGCAGAAAGATAGTTTTAGTTTATTATTTTAGTGCAGATTTAACCAGTTAAGCTAACAACGCAATGCAGATGTCTTGGAGAAAGTTATGGGTGCTAGTTATATCTTTAAAATTGCTGTGCTCTGATGCTTCGTCTCACATTCCACTAAAAGTGGAAAGGTAATAAAATATTAACATGTAATGTTATTAATGTAGTAAAGCGTAGTGGGCCTTTTTCATGTTAAGCATTAGTATGTATGGTAAGCCTGCATTGTTTAGTGCAGGGCTGCTCAACCCTATGCCCGCGGGCCACATCGTGGCCCGCGGACGAATTTTGAATGGCCCGCGCAAGCAATTCAGAAAATTCCCGCCAAGTTGAAAAAGTGTTTTGTACGTGGTAGTATAGGATTAGGAAGACGTTTTATCTAACAAAGGCGGGTTGGTCTTAGTGCGAGTGTAGATGCACGTGTACATTGTTTTTGTGTGCGTAAGCTCGGGAGCGAAGTATTGTTTTGAGCCTCCCGCCCGCGCTTCCTCGCGCTCACCTGTTCCCGCACTGTGTTTCGAAAAACAATCGAGAGCGCGCGTCACTGCTTACAGTACATAATGTTTTTAAGTTGTGATTTTGTTGATGAAGAACTGAATCAAACATTTGATCGTTTTTGTTTAAATAAGTGAAGACATTGGTGTTCAAAGGTATGTTATTCATTATGAGCTAATTTAAGTAGATATTCATATTAGGTACCTATTCAGAAAGGAAAATAAACAAATGTTGTTTGTTTCAGTATGTCTCACAGCAAACCAAGTACGTCGAAATCGACCGAGACCTACCGTGTTTTTCATGATGAATGGGAAAATAAATATTGTTTTATTGAAAGCAAGGCGCATAAACCCATGTGTTTACTTTGCTCCGCTACAGTAGCTGTTGCAAAAAAATATAACCTAGAAAGGCATTATAAGCAAAATCATAATAATTTTGAAAAAGAGTACCCTGTTGGTAGTGCTATCAGAGAAGATTTTTTAAAGAAAAAGAAAAAGGAACTATTCAACCAACAGAATATTTTCGTTGAAAGGCACGACGAGCTTGAATCCATGGTCAAAACATCTTACGAGATTTCTTTGCTTTTAGCGAAAAAGAAGAAATGTTTTACTGATGGAGAAATTATTAAAGAGGCTTTGACAATCTTTGCACAAAACTGTAATGATAAAAACGTCAAAGCTAAAGCCGACAGTGTCTCACTCTCACGACACACTGTTACGAGAAGGGTGGAGGAGATGGCAGTTGATATCAGCAGTCAGATTCAAGAAATCGTAACAAAGTGCAAATACTTTTCATTGGCGTTAGATGAAACTTGCGATTTAACGAGTAGGTCTCAGTTGGCTATTTTTGTGCGGTGTATTGATAAACATTGGAATATATTGCAAGATTTACTTGAACTCTGTCAGCTAGAAACTACAACCCAAGGAAAAGACATTTTATTGAAAATTAGGGAATGTATTGAGAAAAAGGGCTTATCATGGGACAAAATGATATGTATTTGCACTGATGGAGCACCTGCAATGATCGGGAAAAACAAAGGTTGCGTAGCTTTGTTGCAGAATTTCTTGGGTCGCACACTATTTTCGTATCATTGCATTATCCACCAGGAAGCTTTGTGTGCAAAGGACATGAAATTGGATGATATTATGGATCCAGTGGTACGTTGCATAAATTACATACGTGCAAAAGCTCTTAATAGACGTGAATTCAGAGTTTTATTTGAAGAAGAAATCAGTGAATATGGAGAGCTTCAACTGTACTGCGCTGTGCGATGGCTTTCAAGGGGCAACATGTTAAAAACATTTTTCAACTTGAGAGAGCAGGTCGTGGAATTTTTGGAGGAAAAAGGGGTGTTACCTTTGGAAACTGATTTACTGAAGAATACATCTTGGTTGAGTGATCTTGCATTTCTTGTTGACGTTACGAATTATCTCAATATTTTGAATCTCAAATTACAAGGCAAAGATTGTTCATTTCCGACTATGTTTAGTTTGATAAGCGGATTTAAAGCTAAATTAAATCTGTTTTTAATTAACTTAAGCACAGAAAATATTGACCATTTTCCCACACTTAAAGATTTGAAAGAGAAACTCAATATTGACACCATCAATTGTTCTAAATACGAATCTAAAATTAGCTCCTTATTACAATCGTTTGAGAGAAGATTTCAAGACTTTGAGAGTAAAAAACAAAATATACAAATTTTTGTGAATCCCTTCATAATCAGTTTGACTGAAATAATTACTTATCCTGCCAATGTTCAGTTAGAACTCACTGAACTGCAAAGTCATTTTGCGCTAAAAAACCTTTTTGCCGAAAAAGTATCCTCAAAACCACAAAATTCTTCAGAAGATTTTGCAAATTTCTGGAAATTGGTACCAACAGAAGATTTTCCTATCATAACAGACCTGGCCTTACAATTCTTAAGTAGTTTTGGATCAACATATGTCTGTGAAAAGGTTTTCTCAAACCTTAATTATGTTAAAAATAAATACCGCACATCACTAACAGAGCAACATATTAGTGACTTGTTGTTACTTTCAACATCTGATTTGACGCCTAATATAAGAAAATTATTACAACAGAAGCAATGTCAGAAATCACATTAATTGTATTAACCTTAGTTTTTATTTAGTTCGATTTTGATTTAAGATACATAACATTAGAATGAAGAAGCAAAAGTGTATTGTTTTATTATTTTAATAAACAACAATTTCATTTCTTAATATTGGGTTTTTTCTTGCACAAGTCTTAAAAATAACTTAAATAACAACCGTCAGTGGCCCGCCAAAAATGTCTGAATCGTTCGTTTGGCCCAACTGTTAAAAAGGTTGAGCACCCTTGGTTTAGTGTAATTTTTATCCGAAAATTTAATAATTTTATTGTGTTTACAAAATCTTCTTAATTATGTTTTCCTAAAGTTAGCAGGTGTGCATGTGCGTCTGTATGTGTGTGTGTGTGTGCACGCTGAAGGTGGAGTGGACAGATTTGAGCAGCTAATAACCTTGAGGTTTTGAGAACCGAAGAGGGGGAAGCGAGATGCATATGGAACAGCACCGGAATGTAAGGGCGGGGGGAACTGGAGATCCCTGAGCCAACCAGTGGTATCGCCCGGCACAATTCCCATGTGTGAAAATCTGGTAGTGACCTCACCAGGAATTGAACCCAGTTTCCCTGGGTGGGAGGCGAGAAGTCTTAACTCAGGGCTGCCACCAGCCCTTAAGCTGAAATCCTGGTTTTTGTTTACTGGAATCACGGGTCACATATTGTTAAATGCTTGGAATAAAAAAAATTGACAAATTTCATAAATAACAGACATGGATATTCTTTGTGGAGATAAAAATTTCACAGTTCTGAATGTAATATATTTGGGTAAATGGAGGAAAACATACAGTGTTCGTACTGCTCTTTAACAGGTCTGGACAAGAATTGTTAATATATCTTTGTAACGTAATCATTGTTTGGAGAGATATAAAACTCTATTTAAACATTAGTTATGGTCCCGCAAGTATACAACATAGAGTTATAAAAGATTGCAAGAAATTATTTTGTACACCTCAGTGGTATATATTAGAATTATTTCGCAGAGATTTTCGTAGAGTTAAAAGTCCGTTAAAACGGATAAAATCTATTAAAACGCCAGGCGTGGTCTAACTGCTACACCACTGTGGCCTCTGAGTGTGCTGGAGGCTGCTATTTGATTCCCCACTGACAAGTAGTTATGTCATTTGAAACTTCACTACTGAATAAATGTTAATTAGAAATTTAAGAAATGTGACTGGACATACTGAGCATCTAACTTCAAGTTTAGTGATTACATACACACTTTTTATTGAGTAGATGAATTTGGGGTCTGCATTGGCTGCTGCATAAAGTTAGCTGACAAAACAGCAAGGAGGTTGGAAAAGTGTAGTGTAGAAAGAATGAAGCGAGAGTGCCAGCTGGAGCTCTTCTGATTTTGCTACCTACAAGGCACCATGTCTACAGATCCCAGGCAGAACACCTGACTTGCTGTAAATGCTTCACTTTCATGTGCTCACTCCACAATCCACTATTAAATGTGTCATCTTCAGTAGCATTGGACGAAATTCCATTAACAGTTAAATGTTTATTTATGTAACCATCAATTTCAATGGCTGCAGGAAAGGGTGGAGGGGAGTTTGCACTGAAGTAAAAGGAGGGAGTAACATCGACATTATCGTTGCCGATGCACATACTAATTATTACAAATACTAGGAAACAAGTTACTTCACAATTTAATAAAATACATTATAGTTTACAGCAATTCCATAGTTTTATTATAATTAAAGACTTAGTAATAATTGTAATACTACTGTAATTGTATACAACCTTGTCGGCAAGGGATGGTTGCAACCTGTGGTGGTGTAGTGGTTGAACTACTCGCCTCCCACCTAGGCAAACCAGGTTCGATTCACGGCTGGACTGCACCCGTATTTTTGCATGTGGGAATCGTGCGCATGATGCTGCTGTTCTGCTGATTATCTCGAGGATCTCCCTTTTCCCCCGGCCTTGCATTTCAGCTCCACTCCATCATCGTCTCACTTCACTCTTATTGGTTCTCAAGACCTCAATGTTCAGAGCCGCCCAAATTTCTCCACTCCACAGCAAGGGAGGGGTTCCCCGGCTATGCCTCTGTGAACTACAAATAGTGTGTGAAATCAGCTTGTAACATGCACTAGAATGAATTTAAGCACTCAGTGCTGTAGCAGTTCGTTGTCTCCTGGCCAACCTTTCCCTTTACATTTTTTTAATTTATCCATATCAACTCTTTCTTGCTTTCTCTGTTATATCACCCAGGCTCAGCAGTCCTACTCTTGCTAGAAACATGTACAATACTTCCCCAACTGCAAGACAGTCTTTATTTTTAAACCTTTAACACTGAAAAAATATTGTCAGGCCATACATGGCAGAGTAATTGTAAGGACTCCACCTGCTTGCAGCTATTTTCATTTTGAAGATCTCAAAACGAGTGATCTGTAAGTCTGAGCACCTTGCTTCCAGCAGCGACTCGCCTGAACATGACTTAAGTGATGACTACATTTTATGGCACGTTATTAACCGTAAAAGTGTTATGTGTGTTTAAAAATAACTCTGAAATTTCTGCATGGAAAATCTAGCAGCTAATACTGATTCTGTGAACAATGGTTTTAGCCATTTTCATGTCAAAAAAAATAACCCTTGTAGTTGACATTGAATACTTGAAACTTGTCTTTGTGCACAAAATGCTTTTCATGTTCTGGCACCGCTACAAAATATCCAACAGATATTAAATCACATATTTTATACCAAACCTCTGCAGTGCTTTTCGTGTGCCAGTCAAGAGGAGCCATTAAGGCAAAAATTTTACTGTGTAAAGGAAAAAAAAACAATTTTCTGCATTACTGCAAATGGAGTTATAAGTTAATGANCCTCTGCAGTGCTTTTCGTGTGCCAGTCAAGAGGAGCCATTAAGGCAAAAATTTTACTGTGTAAAGGAAAAAAAAAACAATTTTCTGCATTACTGCAAATGGAGTTATAAGTTAATGAGTATCTTAGATGTCAATAATCTGTAGTTAATACACAAAAGAATATCTAGACACAAAGAAATACAGCCATAGGTTAAACTATACATAGTAAGAAACAAGTTTACAAGCTTGCCATCAGAGGGTGATGGTGATGAACTAAACTGAAAATAGAATGTGATACGTGCATTTTGTTGTGAACCTCTTGCTCATTCATGTGTGTGAGGTTTGTGTTGGTTTGCACTCCCTGCTGGCGTGGCATTGCATTGCGGCTCACTGCTTTCATGCCTGGCTGGGTATTCTTTTCAGTTGCCCCCGCCAAGCCAGTGAGGTCACAAGTAGTGATGGGAGTAGTGACAAAATTCCTAGAAGTATGACAACCTGTGACATTGACAATTAAGTCGCAGTGACATGTAGTGGTGACTTTGTCATTGCTTGTCATCTTTCCTTCATTTATATTTTGTAACTTCTCTGTGGGCTCTTTTCTTCGTAAATTAAGATGTTAAAACATTTGGATAACATTTTAAAACGGAGTCCNCAAGCCAGTGAGGTCACAAGTAGTGATGGGAGTAGTGACAAAATTCCTAGAAGTATGACAACCTGTGACATTGACATGTAGTGGTGACTTTGTCATTGCTTGTCATCTTTCCTTCATTTATATTTTGTAACTTCTCTGTGGGCTCTTTTCTTCGTAAATTAAGATGTTAAAACATTTGGATAACATTTTAAAACGGAGTTCAAACTTTTCAGTGTATTTTTTAGAATTTAGTGTACAATAGTATTGTCTAAATAGGAATTGCTAAACCACCAATATNCAAACTTTTCAGTGTATTTTTTAGAATTTAGTGTACAATAGTATTGTCTAAATAGGAATTGCTAAACCACCAATATGTTTCGAGGCATCTGCTCCAGAACAATACAATTTGTTTACTCACTGTGGATAGACACGTTCATGATATATACATACAAACATACTTTATATAATGAATTTCACAAAATAAATAATTATAATATGTTCAATTGTTCTGAAATTTAAAATTTTGAATTTTTGCTTATAGATATGTATTAAATTTAATTTATGTGATTTAAAATGTTTTTAATTTTTTGCCAGTTATTTTATAATATTTGCGGATTTTTCCTTTATGTGATGTCTTTTTTTGGCATAATATTTCAGTCTCATTAGCGAAGTGACTGCATTCGAAATGAGAAACACTGAAGATTACAATTTTATAAATAAATCATTATTACTTAAGCACTACTATGATTTAAAAAATACAAACGGTGTAATAAAGATTTTGCCTCTACAAATCAAACAGTTAGATGTAACAAGATATACAAAAGCAATAGTTCCATCCCTACCGAACTGCTTTCGCTTAGCTAGCTAGGCCTGTCCGACTCCGCGTATCATATAATCTTTGCAAGTGACACGGCACTGCAGGAACGATACAGTCACTGTGACTGTGACAGAGGAACAGCAGCTAGAGACGCGGATAATCTCCGGCACTGGTCACCAACGGCGCAGTCACTGTCTCTGCTCATGCTTTTACTGTTCACTTAGTGCGCCACAGCACGTGTGGCTGGGAAGCAATGAATACTAACACGACCCCGTGACCTGGTCAGCCATTCGCGACACGTGAATCCCTATGCACCACTGGGTATTTAAGAAGCAACGAGCTAACCCTTGGGGTGATTTTGCGCCAAGTTTCTGCTTGATCTTTCTTCACCTTCATGTCACTGAGATTATGCAGTTCATGAGCTCAATACTNATTTTGCGCCAAGTTTCTGCTTGATCTTTCTTCACCTTCATGTCACTGAGATTATGCAGTTCATGAGCTCAATACTGCAGGCGTGTAAGCAGCCGAGCTGGATTTATTGAAGTATTGTTGTTCCATTACAGTGTTAACGTTCGGCCTTTGTTACGTTTACGTTATATTTAAAATATTACAGCCTCACAAGTGGGCGCCATCTTGTAACGTTCGGCACTTGTTACATTGCGGAATGTTTACGTTGCCACGGCTTGCTCAGAGGTAGAAACACGAGACTCAGTTAATTGAACACCAGTTACTTAAGAAAAAAGTTCCAGATTAGTTTTATATATATATTTTATTTATCTTTTGAATGACACAGTTCACATACGAATGTCCAGTATGCAGAGTACGAACCTTTACCATTGAATATATTATCGCAGATAACAGTGCCACAGTCGTTTACTTAATGATGTTCTTAAAAAACTGACCCGAAGAAACTTAAAATGCGGCTACCTCCCACACCGGCTGAGAATTGATATATTAAAGTCTAGTTGCCGATGTGGGGGTTCTAGTCCTGCCCGAACACGGCCTAGGCTAGCATTGCATGATACTTCTTGACTGCGCTGACCTGCCCTCATGGGCGTCGTGAAGTAACTCTCTCTGACGACTGACTTGAATAAGACTGCTCTAAGGGCGACAGACAGACGCCCATTTTTGTGCTGCCTATCACCCCCCTCTCCCGAGATAAGCGCCTGGCATCTGCCAGCAGCGTCATCACAAACTGTGCTGTGTCCCGCGCTCAACACGTTATCGACTGCTGCGCCGTCAACAGAAACTAACCTCTCATACAACAAAAACTTGTTGACGATGCCTGAAAATGCGCTGGAGGAACTAAAACTGTCGACGCATTCAACATCCAGATAAACTAACCTCTCGTTTCGTATAAAATTTGTTGACACATTAAAACTGCGCCGAAGGAACTAAAACTTGTCGACGTTGCCTGATCCACAGAAACGAACTAATCTGATTAATGCTGACGCTTCCCCAAAAAACCAAAGTTCGAAACAAAACTGTAACCGTCCTCCTGATAAAACGTAACACTGCAAACATCCTCCCGATAACCTACAAACGCACACGTCTGCCGGATAAACTATCACGGGAAACAAGCCACCACGGCTTTAAACTTTAACCCGATAAAAATATTAAGAAGCTTTCCAAAGCTTCAAACACACAAAAGAATTTTACACCCGTGTCCCGAAAAATTATGAATATTGCGTCATTACAACAGTTCGTCTCAGGATTTGGGACGTAGGGACCATAGTACAGAAAGGAGTTGTTGTGGCCAGGAAGGGCATTTAACGTAATATACGAGGTTTGTTGAAGAAAAAAAAAAGTGACTTTATTTTTTTCAATAAATATTTATTTATTCATCAATGTCTTATTTTGTCCCCTTCAAAGTAATCCCCCTCAGAAATAATACACTTGTGTCAGCACTTTTTCCAATCCTCGAAGCACTTCTGATATGCGCTTTTGGTGTGGCCTTGAGCTCTCCCAGCGATGCCGTCTTTATCTCCTCAATCGTAGCAAACCTCCATCTTTTCATGGGTCTCTTCAGTTTTGTGAACAGGAAAAAGTTGCAGGGGGCCAAGTCCGGTGAATACGGTGGCTGAGGTATGATAACGGTGTTGTTTTTGGCCAAAAAATCACGAACAAGCAACGATGTGTGAGCAGGTGCATTATCGTGATGCAAAAGCCATGAATTGTTTTGCCACAAATCCGGGCATTTTCTTCGTATTGCTTCACGCAAACGGCGTATAACTTCAAGGTAATATTCCTTATTAACCGTACGACCTTTTGGCAAGAACTCACTATGTACCACACCATTGTAATCAAAGAAAACCGTGAGCAAAACCTTTACATTTGACTGAACTTGGCGTGCTTTTTTCTGTCTTGGCGGCTCTTCTGGCTGCTTCCATTGGGATGATTGGGCTTTGGTTTTGACGTCATAACCATAAACCCATGTTTCGTCACCAAATATGACCCTTTTGAGCAAATCTGGATCGTCGTTGACATCATTCAACAGCTCCTGAGCGATGCTAATGCGTCTGTCCTTTTGATCAAAATTTAGCAATTTCGTAACAAACTTCGCTGCCACACGTTTCATGCCCAAAACACTCCCATTCGGATGCTGGGAGGTGCCCTGCAACATGTACTGTGCATTAAGTGGACAGAAAAAGCATATATATTTCCTGTCATGGGGGGAAGGAGACTTTTGACTGTTTCCTTAGGACGATTACCCTCAGGCAGGGCAACAAGTGTCAGGGTCGTGCCTTTTCATCTCTAAATTGTCAGCATGCTGGATTGTGAGGCACCTAGTGCCATCATCTAGGTAGGGCAATAGACACCAGGGTCTTGCTTTCGTATCCTGGAGCCGTCATGGTTATGCTTTTGCGTTCTGGAGCCATTAACGTGCTGAATCATGAGGTATCTAGTGCCAGCGTCTAGGTAGGACAACAATAGGCATCAAGGTCATGCCTTCACGTCCCGGTGCTGGTAACATGCAGAATCTGTGCGGTAGTACATCCCTGTCATCAGTATGCTGGGTTGTGAGGCATGATATACAAACACTTGGAAGAGGGAGAAATGCGTTGGAGCCGTGCTCTTTCATCTTGTTGCTGACAACATGCTGGCAATGTGCCGGATCATGAGGAGCAAACCTACTGTACATCTCGTTATTAAAATTTCAGATGCAACCGTTAATGTGGAAAATTAATAAGAATTAAACATTTTAACCCTTTCCTGGTATAAAGTTCTTGTCTTAATTATTGTAATTTCCGATCCTGTCTTACTGTATTACTGCTAACATAATTGTATGTCATTATTCCTACAGCTTGTTGCTCAATAATCAATCAATCTCAAGGTAGTTTTGTTCATTGGTTACTGTTTTTGTTGCAAGTCTTCACAGTATAGTCATGTGCAAGTTCGCAACCTTGCAGGAACTGATAAACTCAATTTGCTTATTAGTAATGCAAATGTTTCATTTTAAAATCATTATTCAGTGATATTCTTAAAATTATGCTAAGCTATAGTATCTCAGTGTCAGAAGTTGTGTGATACACCTTGCAAACATTGTGACTCGCGAGTGTGCCTTGACATACTTTTTTAAAAAATATCAATCTAGCCCATCAGTTGGTGTTTGTATATTGTACTACACAATTTTCCTCCAGAGGTACAAATAATTTTTTGGACTTGGGTGGGATGGTACAGAATTGGTCAAAAAAGTATTCTTATATTTATGTTGAGAATATAATCAGTGTGCAGATGTGCATCTATAGTTTAACCCGGATAGTGCAAGTATGTGATAAGACGAGAAATTAGCTGTAACAACAGTATTTCAATGCATCATCAATTTCCATATTAAATTTAAAATTACTTAATTTATTTAAAATGAGAGCGGGGCTCCTGTTCTTGAAGAAATTCTCCAGATCTTTACACTGGTGGATGTTTTCAACGTTGAGGGATCAGGGATATTTTCTAATCTTACCTGCAAAACTCTCGCCGCAAAAAATTACCCATGCAAAAGTGGAACGTGCAGCATAGAGCAGCATACTGTTCTACTCTGTGTGAACATGGATGGCAGAGAAAAGTTGAAGCGTTATGCTCATTTTGCAGCATACGAGAACTTGCATTTATGAACGACGTGAACAGAAAAACATGGATAACTGGGGAATTGTTCAAAAAATGGCGCCGTGCTTTTTATGTGAAAATAGGATCACAGTATCCTAAAGTAGCGCTGTTCATCAACCATTGTCCAGCACATGCAACTGTACATTTGCGTAACTGGAGTTGGTTTTTCTGCCCCCGAATACTACCAGTGTGTTGCATCAGCTCATCCGGGGAGTTTCCAAGCTGCTGAAACACCACTTCTCACCATGCTGTTTCACAGTTTATTGTGCAGTGTGGAATATGGCAAAGAAATTGTGAAGTGGACTTTGCTAGATGCAGTGTGGGCTCAGTCATATTCTCGTGTGATGATGAAGATCTCCGCAGAATCCATTGCGGCATGTTTTCAACATGCAAGGTTTCACTATGGCAACTCCAATTATGTTGATTACCCGACACCGCAGTTAGAGGAGCCTAAGTGCTGGGAAAGTGCAAAAGAGAAGCTACAAGTGACTTGAGCTTCTCAGATTACCTTCCTTGGCCAACAAACGAGTTCAGACAATGACAACAGTGGGAATGAAGGTGACAGCGGTCGCTATGCCCTCCTACCCTAGAGAAAGTTGAAGTACTTCAAACTTTAACAATTTTTATAGATGTTCGTGTGCCCCCTCACTGTTTCACACATTTGCCTCTTTCAAAAAGTTGAATTCGTTCTGAAACACAATTTCTAGAAACAGGCAACACTTAAATAACTTTTTCTAAATGTGAATCACGATAAGTGTACCTAAAGCATTGTCATACATAGTTTGGATACGATTTTACAATTTCTTTTAAATAGCAAGTAGCACCTAAGTGACACATTTTTATTAAATTGTAAATGCAGCAGTGGCTTCTTTGTTTTAAATGTGCTTAGTCTAGTCACACTCAAAACATAATCAAACCCGTGAAATAGGAATATACTAGTAAACCACGCTAGAGAAACTGCGCCTGAGTTTGTGCATCCGACGTACCCTGCATAGCAGGGAGACCTGCTTCCAGCCGCCTCAAGAGATGGCAGCAGTGTTCGGCTTCTCCCAGGAGGGACGAGCCACCTTGTCTAAGCTGCCCGAGGGCACCCAAGACGAACCCCAGCGCAGGAAAATATATGTCCCTGCACCGCCGCAGAACAGCAATTCACATCAGCAGCTCGCCTTCACACAAGTCGTGCCAAGGCTCACTGCTCTCTACCGCTCTCCTCACGAGAGACCAACAGTTGATCTTCAAGTTACCAAAGCCGGACTTCTTCAGCACCCGCTGCCGCCCCAGAAGAGTTGTCGTTGCCCCTAAATACTTGACACTTGTCGTCACACCCACACCCGATACTTCCCCCTAAGTCCCTTCAGGACACCTCCAGCTTCAATTAGGGTTTAGTTGTTATCGTGGCTACCTAGTTGTTGCTCTGTGCTTTTTTAACTCACCCTTCAGGCCATGCTCTCCAAGCCAACAGGCACCTCCACCTGTCTTTGCTTACCTTCTGAGAGCTCATCAGTGCCTTGGTTACAGTAGGAGAGTACAGGTCACCGTGTCTTATTCTGGAGAGAATAAAACATGTATCCAACTTAACTGCCTTCTCCTCTTTCTTGTGTGAATTGTGCTTAGTCTCTCCATGTAAGAGTCACCCAACAACTGAGAGGCATGGAACTGCAGATGTAACACTTATTTTGCCTATCTTGGTGTAGATGTAATGGTACCTGGTGCACACGTATGTTAGAGCCACAACTACTAGCAAGACACATGGCGAAGAAGTCAGATTCCCCTTCTCAGCTAACCCACTAACTCCACAGCATATATACTCGCAGGAGGGAGTGCCAGGTCCTGCAAGGATGGTCTACCCCTTCCGAATCACACTCTAGCTAGGGTTATTGTTGCCTGCCACACCGTTGCGGAAGTGAACTGTTGCACCCAAGTCCCTGTTAAATGCCGTTCACCCATAGGAGTAGAAAGTGAAGAGAGAGGAAGGCAGCTGCTATCCTAGCTGGCAAGCAAACGCTGCATAAGCAACCTGTCCCAGCCTTCAGCTATCTCACCCCGTGGGAATGAGCTCACGCCGCCTGCCTACTGTTGAGGCCTCACCTAACAGTTACAGTTCCCCCTAATCGTATATTTGGTCCCCTGCTGAAGCTCCCCGGGGCTGTACATCCGGTCGTTGAGATCCTCCGCCTACGTGTACCACTGGAACCAGGTGTCTAGCCCATCGTCGACACAGATCCAGCTCCACCAACCAGCACCAGTGGACTGGAGGCCCGCCAGCTGCTGCTAGATATGCCTCTGCGCCGAGCCCTACAGCAGACGCCGTCACCACCAACCAGCCGGGCCAGGAGACCCGACATTGGAGCAGTGCCGACGAGCACCCGTCGATCGGCAGTGGGAGGAGCCAGCGGACCCGCCAACACCCAGTAATCGCAAACCAGCTCTAGCACAGATCGACTTTGTGCCAAGCCGATGGCCTACCTGCCCAACGCTCTATAAAGGCTATGCGCCAGATTCTACAGACCCTGCCGCATTAGGGTCTGTAAACCCCTTTTACCTGTGCGCCTGATCTAGCACAAACAAAAAAGAACTTCTATTGAGGCGTTGACATGTTCCTGTCCTTAGACAGTCACGTGTGTCAAAGTAAATTATGTGTAGGCCTTATCAATTGTTTCTCGTACTGTTATATGTAATAGAATTACTTGCTAATACTGAAAGGTTTTAAAAGTCAAAAATTTGCAACCTACATAGATCTTGTAAGTGTGTGTTTCTTTAGTAGGTCAGAAAATAGCTGGCATTTATTGATTGTGTCTGATCACTATCATGAAACCCATTATTTACTGTACTGCTTCTGCTGGATGTTGCGTCACTCCAGTTGTACAAGTACTTAAACAGGTGGACATTTTGTTTCCAAGTGTTTTGGCTCTTCATTTATAAGTTGAGGTGATGCCTTTGCCGCGGCACTGCCAAAACCACTCCATTGACGTGTCAAGTTCTATACTTTTACTCATTTGAATTGTTTTCTGATTTTCCGTGGCTTTATTCAACCTGCTATCAACATAAAANTTTTTTTTTTTTTTTTTTTTTTAATTTATAATTTATTGTGAAACTACCGATGCCGTATTGCCGTAGCAAGAACACTAAACCACTGCACCAGCAACTCTGGTGGACAGACTGCAGTGTACCACCACTTGCCACCTGAAGGAAGAAGTGAAATGTTCTGGTTGCTCATCCACATGGAAAATTTGTTGGTGTATATGTTCATGCATGCGCATGAGAGAGAGAGAGAGTGATATCCATAAGTAATGTCTTGTGAGTACTTAGGTTATCCGACTCCCTTTTACGTGTAATTAGAGCTTAGCTGCCTAAAAAAAATATTGGGATGCATAGAAAAAATTTGATATTGCATTTGTGAATGCATAATGCTCTTTTGAAAACAGCTTTTGAAGGAAAAAAATTATATTTGGTAACTGCATATATTTTATGGAAGTGAAGACTGCAATACTCATTAAAGTTAGTCACAAATTAGGAGGCAGAAGTGGTTCCATTTTTATCCTTTACTAGCGTTACTATTAATAATTGGCATAATAGTGACACATTTGTCTAACATCACTATACAGTAAAGCCTCTATTTACCGTACTAATTGGAGGGAGGCAAAGTATCAAAAAACAATTTACAGGTATGAACTTTTAAGTGTGGCACTTAAGCATGGCGGAGATGTTTGTGCAGCCAGGAGAGACAATGAGCCGCAAGTATTTCTGGTGGTTTATGACCGACGATTAGCTGTCCAAGGGAAAGGAAGGAACAATGTGAGATTCTGTAGTTAACCTATTTTCTGGGTCTCGGTTGAGTATTGCGTATTTGTGGCGAGCACATAAACTTGCAGAGTTACTTTATTTTTCTATTACTTTGCGTCCCGACTTGTCAACATTTCCACTCCTGTGCCTTTCTTTTCTATGTTTTACAACTTTCTCGGGCTTAAAATGATGATCTGGTATTGGAAACAGACTATGAACATGTCTGTATGACCGTTAAATTCCCATGTACCACTTGCACATTTTTCTCAGAAATGAGAAAAGTACAGGTTCTGGTCATCCTGTAGCAGCAAGAATACGATAATAGGCATACTGTACGTGATATGAATAGCAGTGCCGTCTGCCGTGTCTCATTTGACAGACACTTTAAGATCCAACTGTACGTATTGACCTTGATGTTCCGTTGTGTTGTAAATCACCCGCTTGCTTGTTCTTCACGCAGGCCATGCAGCTGCCACATGGCTAAATAGCATCACAACAGGCACACATTCTTTCTGTATCATCACTCTCTTTAAAATTAATTTTAAGCACTTATCACTATTCAATAATTTTTGGCATTTGGAGTGCTGTAATGTGGCGTGCAGCCTTGCCACCGCAACACCTGCTTCTAGTTTTTCTACTGAGGGGGAAGCTATTTCACACAACAAACATGCACAATCTTTTAATTAAATTCATCTTGACTATAATAAGTTGTACGTGGTATTTCCGTAGGAACGTACTCTGTTACACGTGAGCAACACCATGCTCAGTGACTATATAACCACGCCGTTGCACAATTATAAAAATAGCTTCCTTCCCCCTGCCTTTCAAGTAAAGGTGCTTATTTCGACGTTGTACAGTAACAGCACATTTCACATCCTTCAAGCACCCATTAGATATGTTGATAAAAAAAATTTACGGTGTAGAATAAAATCCTGTATATACTTCTTTGTTAAGATTTAGGTGTAGTTAAGTACGATTCTGTTGAGAATGGAACGTCTTCCTGTGAATGGCAACAAACCACAAAAAAATATATATTCTGTGCTTAAAATGTGTACCGTATTTTGTTTGTTTTTAGGCAATTTTTCGTGCACCAGTGCCATACATTTTTATCGTCGATGTCAAACTGTTGACCTGCTGCGTTTTTTCTTTGTTCACATGCATCCACATTTTTCAACTTAAATTTTGTATTTTAACTTGCTCATTCCCTTTCTCATTATCCCACATGTTTGTTTATCTGGGAAGCATGCACGACACAAGAAAAAGAGAGTGAACTGAAGCGATAGATGTCGGCACAGCTAGCCTAGCAAGGTTGCGCGCCAAGTATCAGTTGTTTTCTGTATGTGAACAACCTTCAGGCGTTAAAAAAAGCTTCTGCCTGTGCACGAGATTTTTGTTTTTCAAGTTTTAGAGGCTCAAAATCATGGTATGGTCTGTACACACACACAGCTTATACGTGCAAAAATACTTCATTAAGGGTTGTTTGATTTATTTTTGCACACTATTTTTTATGACAACTTCCTGCTTGCTTTAATGTAGCAAAGTAGTGTAAAGACGTGTTAAAACACCCCGGACTGAAACACTTGCACAATTTCATTACCTTAAGTTTGTGATAAACAAAATAAAAAACAACAGAATGGATCACTAATAACAACATTTAGGAGTAATAATTATGTGGAAATGCAGTATTTCACAGGAATGTGCTTTGTATAAAAAATTACTGCTGTTAACAGAAGTATTGGACAAGTCAGAAATTATGCACTCGCTCATAGAGACCACATCCTACAAAGTAAATGTTACGTCTGTCACGAATTATGGTCACAGCTATAGTAGATGCCTACAGCCGTAGTCCACTGACACATTGTTCAAGTTACAGTGTCCACAGTTTCTTATTATTATTTNGTCACGAATTATGGTCACAGCTATAGTAGACGCCCACAGCCGTAGTCCACTGACACATTGTTCAAGTTACAGTGTCTACAGTTTCTTACGTCTTGTCTTTCAAATTCTGCGATTTTAGAATGTGATGTTTTATCTATCTTGTTTCCCGCGTTTACCTTATTTGAACAACATGATTTTAAGTGGCAGTTCGCAACTCCAAATACAAAATATTTGCTTACATTACATTTCTATATTTATAGTAAGTTAAGTTGTGCGACTTTTGTAATACTATTTTGCTTATTTTGCTGTAATTTTGTGATCTTTATTTAAATTTTTAGGCTGCTACCAAAATATCTCTCATCATATGCATGCTGGTTGAAAGAGGCCAACAATAATAAATGAATAGTGAAGGAAAAATAATTAATCCAATTTAAAATCACTCTAAAAAAAACCCAACATTTCAATGAGTTAAAATTATATATTAACTGAAAGGCAGACACTTTAACATTTTACTGACATGATGAAAACAAATATCTAAAACTTACTGCATAGAAGAGAGGACCCCTTACAGGAAGGTTTTAAAAACATACGTACAATAACCTTTAGATTACATAACATTACTTATTTAAAAATTACAACAAAAATAGTATTGGATGACACGAGTTCATTTATGTAAAACTTTTCTTACAGAATAAAATCTTTTAACTGTAAGTTTTCTTAATTCCCACAAATTTAAATTAAATAAAGTTAAAAAAAATAGAAATGCTTGTTAACATGGGTGAAGGTGCCAATCTGCCGATAAGGTGAGAGGAAATTCCAGGCGGAGACCTCGAGCCCAATAAGTGCCATGGCTGTTGCTTGGGAGGCGTGACGTCAGTCAGAAATGAACGTATCAGCAAACAGCATTACAAGCTCATGGTTGCTGCTCTCCCAAACTATGCATTTGTGTGTGTCAGCGCAGTAGTACCAGGAACTGCGATTTGTGACCTCTGTAAATGTCCCAGCAAAAATTGATGAACCTTTTGCACTAAATGGGGTTGAGAAAATTACTGGCATAGACACTTACCCATGATGGAGGGAGAACACACTAATGTAGCATGAAACACTAACAGTTCCACTACGTTGACTGAATAATCTAACCTTCAGAACGAAAAATGTTAAATGTAGCTTTAAAAACCACATCTGATTGACTAACACCAGAATCGTTGAGCGTGATGTAGTGAAACTTGTAGTCAGTCTGCAGGCAGGAAGATAAATGCTCTCGAGATATGCTGCGCCCGCTCCGAGAAGCAGGTGCCTAAGCTTCAGGTGTTTGCCACTAGATGGCATAGGCATACTCAAACGGCAGATTTTGAGCTGTTCACCGCCTAGCAACCACTAAAATATGTTTACAGTATGAAAAAAATTTACTCCACTTGAAAGATACTGCACAAAAATGGCATCGCCGGATGCAATGGTAAAAAAAAATACGCTACGCAATGTTTAAATACGCATCTAGTGAGGATAGTTACATGGCAGTTAAGCTACAAGACAAGACAACTGCAGCTTGGGTGAAGTGTTAACTTGTATGGGAAGACGGGACCTGGCCTGGAAAATGTGAACGTAAGAAGGCCCCAAATAAAATTATAACAAGCAAAATCCACCAAAATAATTTTCTGTCATAAAATTGATGATATCTCTTATTAAAATAAAATTATATCTCTTATTGAAATAAAATTATATCCCTTATTGAAATAAAATGATATCCCGTATTGAAATAAAATTAATATAATGAACTTGTTAAAATTAAAAAATGAAATATCGTAAAATTATTAAAATTTTAAAAACTTTACTTTTGTCCTAGTTTCTATTCCCAGAAAGTCTCAACATTTTGTGTTAAGCAGACCTGGCAAATGTAGTTTTGCTGTATTTCAAATCTGGAAGAAACTTTGGTCAGGTGCATGTACTGTTATATTTGCAGTATTTTGTAGAAATTCTTGAGTGTTGTAGCAAATGTGTGTTAATATTTACATGAGTGTCAAGAACGTGTTGAGGAGTCAATCTTTCAGTGCATATATATATATTTATTTATTTATTTATTTATTTTACTCATTTTCAGCTAATAATGGTACTGAGTTGGTTAATCCTACTCATTGATCATTCCTCTGGTACTTTTAACATTTGGTTAAACAGTTCAGTGTGTTGCCAGAATGAACATTGTGTATTCCAAGCTCCTGCAAAATTTATTCTAGGCAATGTGGGGGAAATTAGACTCTGCTCTGAATGTATATGAAAACAATTTCATGAAATATGTTGTCGTCAGCTAGGTTTTGTTTTGTCAGTTTTCTGGTGAAATTGTGTGTATATTGATAAGTATTTTAATTTTATAAGCACAAATTGATGTAAGAAAAGTGTTAATCCAAACGTTTGTGTCGTAAGGTGTTGTAAAAAGAACGGATATGAATGTATTTTTCACGAAACTTGCAGTTGGTGATAAATATCAACGTGAAGTATGCTACAAATATTTGGATCAATTTGGTTCAGCTACCAAGTTTTACGATTTATTTTTGGCATTCATGACAACATAATTGAAACACTGGGCATTAACAAGTATGTGTGTTTACAGTTACTAACTTGGGAGGCATTTGTGCCTTAAGGCTTTCGTATGTCTGGCGCTTGAACTGCGAAACCATTAAACATGCATCCAATGTGCTGATCTACGAAAAGAACACACAGTTCAGACGAGGGTTGTTCTTTCGAGACGTCACGCACGTTAAAAACACCATTTTTAAAAGTGTTGTATCTCAAATATACGGAGGCTTGGCTTAGTGGCGATGGCGTGCTTGATACATGCAGCAGTGTCGTCCTTAGCGCTCCTACGCCTCTCTGTCTGCGCCTCTCTGTCTCAAATGCAGAAAAGGTTCCAGGTAGGCGGGAGCCTTAGCGGTACCTTGTATCAGTAGGAATGTGGATGTGTCTGCAAATATTACTACATTCATAATGAACCCAGCAGGAGAAATGTATTTCTTTAATATTGTACTGTAATAAAATAACATATCACTTGTAAGCACATCATTTTCTTTTATTCTACCCATAAACGTTACTTTAAATAATTCTTACGTTATTTACCAATGGTTTCTAACATTTTTCTGCTGTGTGAAGGAGTGAATAATCAATGTTATCCTATAGTTTTTTGTTTCTATGATATGATGGGCAGAAATGTGAATGTTACACTATTTAAAGAGAACTGTTCCACTCTTCTGCAACTCTCAAGACAACATAAACAAAAATAATGTATTTGGATGTTATGACCAGACACTTCTATATTTTTTACCCAAAAGCCGATTCCATTCTAATCAGTTCGTAATGTTTCATGAGTAAAGACTCAAATGGAGTTCGCTACAAACATAAGCTCGAACTAGCTCAGTTTAAAAGCAAGATACTCTGAATTGTTAAAAAGGTTGGTTAATAAATAGGGCGTCAAATTAAATAAATGATGAAGCTGTAAACTGTGCACTGAAGATTTATTGTTGTTTCTTGGCATACAAAAAAATATTAATCACTTGCGACAGTAAAAACAAGAAAAAGACAGAATCACAGTCTGAAAAACTTCTCACTGCGAAGATAATTAAACTAGCAAGACGGAAGAGAATAACTACTTTCTCTCCCTGCACCCTAACGACTCCTCACACCTACAGAAATATAAAAGACGGTTGAAGTCAAGGGCTCTGCCGGTGTGAGTTATGATGGTCCTTCGCTGTTCCTCTCTGGACGAGCACTTTTCGGCTTCTGTTACTTATATGTTAAACAATAAGGGTTGTACCTGCTCTAAATATTGATTGGAAGTTTTGTCATCTGAACACTGCACAATCGGGGCATCGCATGGTACGTTAATATCTAAAAATAGCACAGAAATGCCGATGTGGCTCTGGAAATAAAGTATTATGTTCATGTGGCGGGTCACATCAGCCAAATGTGACCTGCACTTTCCTTATTTCATCATGTATCGCTACACGATGGCTACGAGTCAAGCTTACTAACCCAAAAATTTCAGTGTCATCCTTTGATGTCTGCTACTACTGTTGAATAACAAATAAAATAATAAATTTGGAAAAATGAAACTATATAAAATACAAACAAATTATTATTGCCACAATATTCTAAATACTGGATGGGTTACTATTCCTTACAAAATAAAGAAAAATGAAATATTTCCAGTATTTATCAGTTACTACATACTGCAACATTACAAGGCATGAACTCAACTCTTTTATAACGGTGAACAAATTTTTTCATTGAACATAAAATTGCTAGTTAGTCGAAGACTTGAAAGGTAAATAGTGTAGGAATTACGTAACCCAGGCAGTTTGTAAACCTCAAACAACTTGCATCCAGAGTCTACCAGCACACCCCTATACGTGGGGGCTCTCACAGACAAAAGCAGCCCCAAGTTAGTTTGCCTTATTATCAGACATCATGACAATCCCCCATGTGTGATAGAAGCTAGCCTAGCGCAACAGCTAAGCGTTTAAGCTCACGCCGTAGGTGCAACCCTGCATGACAGAGATGCCTGCTTTCGCCACGGACCGAGAGATAGCACCAGAGAGCGCAGCTCCGTCCACGGGACCCCATCACCACCGCACCTCGTAGAACCCTCAGGCAGGTGGAATATATGTCCAGACAGAGCCGCAAAATGGTAGTTTATTCTCAGCAACTCGCTCCATCACTTCCAATGCTGGAGCTCTCTGCTAACACCAACGTCTTCGCGACCTACCAGACGCTCTTCAAGACCTTCACTAGAAGCCTCTGAAGAAGTCAACACCCCTTTTCTACACCCACTTCCCTTCTTATAGTTGTACCAGAGACCCTTCTGGACGACAAGCATCGAGTAAGTTAGGGTTAGTCAGTATAATAGCTACCTAGCCGCATCTGCTTTGTCAGTTCAGACCCAGGTCCCTTTCACCTAGTTTGCGTAGGTTAACTTCCATTACAGTTTTTGGTAAATTAGGAGTTAGTATGGGCCACCGTGTTATTCCTCTTGGAATAAACGCATCTTCTATTAACTTCAGAGTATTCGTTGCTAAGGGTGACTGTAACTCTAACTTCCATAGACATCAGCCCACCAGGGAAGAGCAGGATTTTCCGAACCTAGTGTAGGACTGCGGGCTCCCTTAGCGGGGTACATGCGCGTCAAAACAATACACATTAGAGTGCCATCCATACTGCGCACCTGGTGTGCAGTACGGTAGAGCCCAAACCATTATATCAAAACCACAAGGCTGTTAGTCAGTTATTCTAGAACATTCACTCGTCCACCGCACTGAACTGTCGCCGGAAAGAGTGAGAGACTAGGTCTGGAGGTCTGGCCCCTTTGGTCCACACCCACGTCTTCATCAGATTCCCGGGGTAAACCCACCGCTCTCTACTGCGCTGAACTGTCACTGATTAGAGTATACGAGTACGACTCTGGTTGGCTCGGCCTTGGCTTGGCTCAATGCTTAGTTAGGGTACTTCGTCGCCTGCTCCTCTCTTGCATGCCCGACCGTAGAACTACCTACATGCCTCACCTGTAGTAGTGGTACCAGGTTGCTTATTAGAAAGGCAGCTACCAACTCCAAGCTTAACTTGGGCTGTAACCCAGTCCCAACTGCACTTTGCAGCATAACCCCCCAGGAACGAGCTCAAGTTGCCCGACAGTTGGAGAGGCCTCACCTCCCAGCTCCCTCCCTCTCATTATTTCAGCCCCCATTCAAGACCGCTGGAGAACCACATCCCGTCATCATCGCCCTCTGCAAAGCCTCAGCGTAGCATTGGGTTTTGCAAGCTCGTGGTGCCATCTCAGCCTAGCAATCAGCCCCTCTTGGTCCTCTACCGTCATCACCTGCCGTAGCACCACCTTCGCTCCGAGCTTGGGAACGAACTCAAGCAGGAGCCAACCACAGCTGAAGCAGAGCCAGGAGTTACCCCAGGCAACGCCCATCAAACTTAAACTAGTTGCGTTGTGCAGGCCGGTAATACAAAGGTCATTCTGCACACTCTAGACTTTATACCAAGCCGCCAAATACATGCCCCAGGTTGTGTACTGGCTGGGATCCAGTGAACAAACCATAAGTCAATCTTGACAGCCAGCCATGTCTTTGATCCACCCACTTAAAACTAGCCCTTCCGTGATGTCCCCGTCCATCGCAGACGTCACGCATCAATGCTATCATACATGTGCTATCNATGCTATCATACATATGCTATCAGTGACCACCTGTCGGCAAACTGTTGATACATATGTAACACATCACCATACATATGTTGCACATAATTTTTTTTTTACAGACAAATGTCGGTCTTTCTTTTTAGTGACTTGTTGCTACCCCTGACACTTACCTTGACGGCAAGTAGTTCACCACACCTGACACGTACACCACACATGGTGCACAGAGTCCCTTCAGGACTAACAGCTGCAATTAGGGATTAGTTGTTTTCACTACTACTTAATTGTTGCTCTCATCTGCCCTTCAAGCCAGGCTCTTCCAGCCGACAGGCCCCTTCAGCTGTCTTGCCCTTTTACCAAGTCTATTGAACACCTAGTGTATGTTGAGAGAGGAGATAGTACAGATCACCATGTTCTGTTTTCTTTGCTCTGAAGTGAAGGTGTGCCTTTACCCCAACCTGACAAGTGTCATCCCGGAAGGGAGTGGCAGGGAACCGTGTAATTGGCAACTGTTTACCAACCTACAGTAGGACTGCACACACGTCACACACACCACAGATTCGACGGCCACTCACACTGTGAACCTGATGTCTCAGTACTAGGGACATACGTACGGTAGAGCCACTACCACTGAAAAGACACACGACGAAGCATCTTCGCAAACTAGGTTGTCTAACCCACTCCCTCCAGAGCGTATAAACATGCCGGTGGGGGTGCCAGGCCTGACGAGGCTTAACCCGGGAACTTCTGGTTTACACACTAGCTAGGGGATTGTTGCCTGCTGCCTTCTAGAGGGGTGAATATTAGAACCTTCCTGTTAATGATGTTCACCCACACGAGGAAGCGGGAGAAACGCCCGGATGACAGCTGCAGTCCTCACATCTCGCCACCCTCTTAGTAATCAGCCCATACCAGCCTTCAGCTGCTTGACCCCATGGGAAACAGCATAGGTCACCTGATGCCTAGTGGAGCCTCACTTCACTACCCTCTCCGCCAAACTCTTTGGACCCCCGATTGGGGTTCCTGGAGCTGCCCATCCTATGGTGGAATTACTGCGCCGCGGTATACCTCTTCTACTTGGGATAGACACAACAGCCAACCAGTCAAGCGAGATATCACTGGCCGTGACGTCTGAGCCAGCCAGCCCCGTTCCTGCCAGCGCACTTGCATGTCATCCTGGGGGGCGGGGGATATCTTCCCTGGCCATCATCTCCAACAGAAGCCAGCTCAGGTGGAGCAGAGCCTTTGACAGTCCTGGGGTACAGGCCCCAGTGGTAAAACAGCTATAACCACCTGGAGGTATCACCTCGTAATCAC
Organism: Clitarchus hookeri; assembly: GCA_002778355.1. Taxonomy (NCBI): domain Eukaryota; kingdom Metazoa; phylum Arthropoda; class Insecta; order Phasmatodea; family Phasmatidae; genus Clitarchus; species Clitarchus hookeri. Next base: position 154,293 of record NQII01004207.1, read on the forward strand.
AGACTTCGTGCCCAGCCGGCAGCCTATCCCCCCTATCCTCTTCAAGGGACTCGTGCGAGGTCATCGTCAGATAATACAGATACCTCCACTGTAGAGTCCATCTGACTTGCGCAAAAATAAAAATAACCTCTTGATGTGGAATCCTGCTTCCCTGGCCATCACTCATTAATAATCTAAAGTTATTCACAGTGTCATATAGTTGTGGTATACAAGTTATTTGAAATTGGAAAACAAGTTGATATGTTACTCCTAGATGATTTTTCATAGTTTAGTTTCAAAACATCTGAAGAAACAGTGAATGGATTATACCACGGGGATTCTGTGTAGACCACAGATGGGTGTTGTGGAGGTTGATGATACCACCTCTTGTAAAGGTGGCCTCATCTGTGAATAGGATGGATGACAGAAATACCAGCATTGTGGTGGCCTATGCAGCAAACCAGTGAAAAAATCGTTCCTGCAGAGGAAAGTCTATCTGGAATAAGTCCTGCACACGTTGCAAGTGATGCGGGTAGTAGCGATTGTCGTGGAGAATGTTCCACACTCGTCTGGCCTTACCGTATGCTGGCGGGCCACCTGCCTGGTGCTGATACCAGGGTCATCTTCCACAGTGTTGATCACATGTTCCTCCAAGGCTGGTGTACGTACCTGGCAAACAAGCCTGTCTTACACAAATGGCAAAACACTTATGTGAACATTTTCTAGTGCAATTGCTTTTGGTGGGGGTACTTTTCCCAGTCAAGCTGTGCTTCCTCCTGCCCATTGCCATTTGCCTGTCCATATTTAAAGATCAATTGTAATGCCGGGTCATCGTCCCACAGCGCTGCACTTCACTACACGTATCCATTCCAGGGTGAGTTGGCAGCATCAGAGAAGCAGACACCTCATATTAAATATATGCGAGTGTGCGGCTGTCATGAGGAACAGAACGACTTCCTAGTAAGGAGCCATGTATTTCCGGACGTATGTCCATCAGACCTTTTTTGTTTCTTATTGTCTCAGGGATCGTCTTCTGCAGTTTGTCCAATCATCTTATGCGTGCACACACATACACACACACACACACACATTAATTCAGCCAAGATATTCACCCCAAATATCTTCCAAAACCACTGAAGGAATCAAAATTTTTATTTCAAATTCATAAATGACACTATGGGGCTCATAATACACAGTCTATTTCTGTTCGGAGATGTATTTAATTGCTGTGATAACTGTATCAACTTTGGTTTCTTAAATGGGAATTCACTCGTGTCGCCCAATAGCATAACATGTTATTAAGCTGCTAGTTCAGCGACGTGATTATTTTGAAAATCCAATGAGCACTTTTTGACATACAAGATGTTTTTTTAGGTGTATGCATTTGACTGTAGTTATGTCAGGGTAGGTTGCGTCATCCGCTGGGAGAAAGATGTCTGTCGGAGAGTTCCTTAACGTACTTTACTGCACATTTTGATCATAAAAACACAGATATAAACGTGCTTTGTACATTGCAAAATATGATGTACTGCAAGGTCTCAATGCTTTTGTTGCATTGGTGTGGGCTGTGAAACAGCCACGTAATCAAGCTATGAACATCAAGTTAAACACATGTTTTATTTGTCTGCAACATCACCGCCACCACCACAGCTATAGTCTAACACATACACCTATGAAAACAACCTGTATATCTCAAAAAGTGTTCGTTGGATTTTCAAAATAATCACGTCACTGAACTTGTCGCATAATAACATATTATGTTGTGATATTGGGAGAAATGAGTACATTCCCATTTAAAAAACCAAAGTTGACATAGATATCTTGGTACTTAATAAACAGATATAGATGGTGTCTTATGAGCCCCGTAGTGCCATTTACTAATTCAAAATCTAAATTTTGATACCTTCAGCAGTTTGGAAGATAATTTGGGGCGAACATCTAAAATGAATAATCTTGTATATAATAGAGACAGAGACAATGCGTTTTTAGCAAATTAGTTAGGGCTGATTAGTGAAAAATTCAACATTATATTGTCCTTTGCTGCATTAAAAATTTTTATACTCATCCTCTTCAGATAAGTCTATTAAATAGAGAAGTTCTCATTTTCATTTCCCTAGCAACAAGTATTAATTTTTAAAATTAATAAAAAAAATGTCTATGTATTATTTTGGAATTATAGATGCTGATGTGCCATTTTCCATTCCAGTCTTCAGTTTGGCTTGACTATGCCACAACGTGGAATCGTTCTGCATGCCTTCTATTCAATTATTCATCTACTTTACCCATTGTTTCATGTAGCTTTTGCAGACATTATTAATTTCCTAATTCTTTTAATTATTCATGTCAGTGATTATGTATTTTCTGTGCTGAATCAGAGAATTAAGAATGCAGTGAACTTTCAGATACTTTCTTATGTAGTCTACTTAATTTTTATGTTTGTTAAAAATTCGGTATACATTTTCTTTTAATGTATTATTAATTTTCATATTTTTGGGGGCACTGGATTGATTTATTAGTTTATTTATTTATTTTTAATAATTTTGTGAACTTTATTAACACATTGTTTATATATATATATAATATTTTTCTTCATAGTTACTTTTGGAAAATTATTGAAATTGGCACCATAGCCCTTCATTATCTGCCTCTTGTAGCCTAGCTTGCTGAGTAAAACTCATTTCTTGTTGAATATTTCATGATTTTATAGTACCAGAAGTTTATTTATCATTGACTGAAGTAGTAGAACTATTCAGATGGGTATAATCTCAATACAGTGACCAATTTCACTACACTGTCATTCATTAATATACCTAAATTGTTGTCTTTGAAATAAAAAGTAATAGTGACATAGGGTTACTGAATATAATTTTATCTTGTACCTGATAAAATTATGCACATTATAAAGACACACAGATATAAAGACATTATAAAGTTCTCCAAATAGCATTTGTGTGTGAATTTTTTCCTCTTTGCTGAATAAAAGTTCCTTGGAAATATCCAAGTTTGCTTGTGAGCTTACAAAATAATTGTAGAACAATAAATAGACATTTATGGAGGTCTTATTGCTGCTGTTAATTTGTCTATAACCATTGTAATTTTTTCAATCTGAATATTGCAGGTTAGTGTTAATTTTTGTCAGTTTGCTAAATGTTCAGAGTAAGAAATATTGCATATTAGTTTTGTTAGTTCAAAGTATTGATGTGATCATGATGTGGATGATTGACTGTGTGGAATACTGAGCTACGCTGTGTTCGCCTGTAAACTATAATTGTATAATAGTTGTCACACTAGAGAGCAATACCAGCCAGCTTGCATATTTCTCAGAGGAGAACACATTAGTGTTATCAGCTGTAGCCAACCTGTTACAGCACATAAGTCTGATTTCAACATGAGGCATGGAGACTAAAGTTTTTCTCTTCTGGAATCTTTTCAAAGCCATGGTCAAAAGTATGTTGGCTTTTCAGAATATACAAATAATTTTGAAATGGGGAAATATGTGTAGCTCGTTACCTAAATTGTCATCATTAAAGAGAAGTGGAATGCATCAGAAATATAATGTGCGACTGTAATTTTGTATTTCACTAGTTGTTATCTAATTTATAACTAAAAGGTAGCTCTAAAGTTTTTTTACTGTAACTTGTATCCATCTTGGGTCTTTTCTGCATTTACAAACTGGTGACAATTCCTCGTTCAGTCCAAGTTTAGTCCTGCCTAAAAATTTTTTCCTGTATCTCTCAGGTCACTTCTACAGTGACCTGACCAGACTGTGGATCGCATTGAAAAACTTGACAGTAGTTTTTTCATCACGCAATTGATTCAGCACCAGCATTTTATTCTACTAATGGATAATAAATACCTATAATATGCTTACAATTTCTCTCAAATTCAGTGGTTTAAACCAGGTTCGTTAAGAGATGGAGGTCTTAATTAAATAAAAGAGTTCATTATAATTTCCTAATTTAATTTACAATAACTACAAACAAAATTCTCTCTACCCAAATTCTCAAAATAAATTGATATCACTTGCTGTTTACAATTAATGAATTAAAACAATACAATTTACAATTACCTTGAAGAAATTAATGTAATCAAATAATTAAAAATCAGTCTCAATAGACAGTGTATTAAATTATTTTATAAATTATATGTCCATATTTAACAGTTTCAATATTTACAATAAAATCCGTATTACATGTTCATTCATTCCCACCTCAGTTTAGTCAAAGTTCCACCTGTCCGCAATGTTCTAAAGTTCTCCGAGCGCACTCATGCACAGAAGCCTTCGCTCGTCGGGTTTCACATCCTCTCATCAGTTTACACCACAAACACCTCGTCTGCCATCTCCTTTGAGTCTCCCGTCGTCGTACGTCCCCTTTGCCGATGTCTTGCTGCACCATGTGTCGCTCAAGTCTCACACTCCGCCAATTTGCTTCCACAAAAAGAACCCCGCCCCTTGGACTACTCCAATATTTATAGGGTCGTAGGCTATCGCCCAGAAATTTCTCTAAATGCCACATTGTGCCCTTGGTCCTAGTTCCCAGAATATGCTTGTGTATCCTCTAAACTCGTCGGCATCTCCAGCAAGGTGGAGTAGGAGGGGCTGTGACGCCAGTCAGGTCACCGCTGTCAATCGTCCCTCCCTCTGGGCGAGCGACGAGGCAGCGAGCAGATCTGCCTGGGGGAGGGCAGGGTCTAGGTGAGTCACCCCCCCACAGAGACGTCCCGCGCATGTTGCTCTCACGTCTCGTGCGTAATCGGCGCATAACACTGCCCCCCTCATTAAGTATGTTTGCCTTGAACAGACTCTCCAATATCTGGACCTTTGTACAGCGCCAGTCTATCAATGTGAACAACCTTAGACTTTTCCTCCAGGGGGTCCCGACGACAGATATGTGAGGAGGTATCACTCATGGTAAAGGCCTTCCCAACATCCTTGTCACTGAGATTTACTGCCCCCAAGGTGTTTCATTTCATACACCCACACTAGCTGCCCTTCCCTGAATGCATTGCCTGCAATTCTCTGATCACGTCAAGTGTTCCTCTTGATGCTAGTAGACACTGGGATATGCTCGTCTCCTGCCTCCTGGCTGTCTTCCTTCTCCCGAAGATGCATATGTGCAACTTCGTCTGTCAACTGGACTTCTATCGTCTCGCTTGTGATAACTGCAGGGTGACTTCTTAGGCGGCCCGACTCCAGTATCCTTGTTCTTCATACCACCATATAGCAATCTTCCTTCGTTCCCCCAGTTAGGATGTTGCCTATAGTTTTACTGGGTCTGTGGTTTGGATAGTCATTGCCGTGGCTGTCAGTTCCAATTGTTGGTGCAGCTGTTCATTGACCCATTCACAATGACTAGTCTCAGGTGGCATCCCTAGACACCAGGCTCGTAAGTATCCCTCCTTTCCACAGTTGCAACATTCTCGCCTCCTCCCTTGTTGAGGGTCAGGTGTCGCAGCCTCTACGGAGTTTGGAAGTTCCGCTACTGCTGTCTCCAGTCTTCTCAACAAGCTCTCGGTCGTATTCAAATCTGGCTGCCAGGTCCTGCAGTTCCTGTGCAGGCACTGGATTCTCAAGTGTCCTGTCCGGCCGCACTCCCAACATTCGCGATGCTTAGGTGGACAAAATGTGGATTTCCTTGCACAGACACTGGCAGCAAAGTCCTGCCTTGTGTCCTCGAGACGTTCAGGATGCTCTCTCCTTGGCGTCATTGCACGGGGTAGCTGACTATACCGCATGCTGGAACATTAGCTCCTCCATACAGTGTGGTGATGCTAGGCGTACAGCTTTGCACACATCTGCATCAGTAATAGCATCCACGAAAAAGTAAACTGTGATGACGTCTCGTGCCTCCTCAGAGCAGCCCTCTAGAGACAATTGTGTGAGCCGCATGATATCCTGCCACAGCTCCTGTAGTGATACCCCTGGTCGCTGGATGTCGCTTCGAAGTTGGGCTAGGCGGGCATGTCGCAGGCATCGGTTGCCGAACCGCAGCTCTAAAGCCGACACCAATGTGGAGTATTCGAGTCAATGTCGTCCTTGCAGTATACTAAGTGCAGGTCCCACTGCTCTTCAGTCCATCCATTCATGGTGGCATTCATGATCTCGAACTTGTGCCGGTATTCGCGCCAAGGTGTCTGGCCATCGTAGGAGGCATGCTTTATTGTGACGCCGCTTTTACCCACGTCTAACTGGGGCGTACCCACTCTACAGAACTGCGATGGCTGTATTGGCGGCGACCACCACCTTCTCCTTGCTGCCCACGTTCGTCTGCTCGGTGGTGTTCCATCTCTGCTCCTCCTCAGCCGCTGCATGTTTTCTTCCCTCCTGCAGGAATTTCTGCCATTCTTTCTTGAGGATACTCACCTCCTGGTCCACCTTCGTCTCGACACTGTTCATTCTTTCATTCACATTTTCAATTTTCTTGTCTACACAGTTTATTTTATTATTTACTAACTCACTAATTCCTTCTATCTTCCGTTCCACATTTTCGTTCACATTGTCTATTTTCTTATCAGTGTGTCGACTACCTCGCTAACACTGTCAATTTTCTTGTCCACCACTTCGCTTACACTATCTACTTTTCTGTCTACCAGTTCACTAACACTACTAATTTGACTATTACATTATCTTTACACTATCTATTTTACTATTTACAATTTCATTAACACTATCTACAACACTATTTATTCGGCTACCCAGTCCTTTGATTAAAGCACTGAGTGTTTCTATCTCCGCCGACATTTTCCTAGTTGGCATTCACAATTAAATATCTAAATAATTTCTGTACCTAATACTACCACTACGATTATATTTACTAAGTTATCGTACTGATCTTAATTACATTAATTTTATTTTTATTAAAATGCTTCCATTCGACTTCTGACACCAGTGTTACAATTCCTTTCAAAGTCAGTGGGCTAAACCAGGTTCGTTAAGGCCCCTGTCTACCTGGAACTTTTTCCCACGTTTAGGCAGAGAAGCGCAGGAACGATAAGGGCGACACTGCCACGTGCATCAAGTACGCCATCGCCGCTAAGCGCAAGGCTCTGAACTGGCGTGCAGTGTTCTCGTCGTGCTGCATGTACCTATGGAACTTTCAGCGGTGACCATATTATTTTATTATTGGGAAGTCTTTAGGAAGGTTCAGTGCAGTCCCCTATAGTAGTTTTGTATGTATCTGATGCGTGCATTTTGAGCTACAGCGCCTTGGAAAAGCCATTTTTAGCAGTTTTGGAGTCCTCTGAATTTATGTTTCTAACGTACGTGATATTTTGAAAGTACTTAACGGCTCTCATCTGAAGTGTGTGTTCTTTTCGTAGATCAGCACGTTGGATGCACGCTTATTAGTTTCGTTGAAAAACGTGTATTTGGAACACTCTGCAACTCAGTTCAAGCGCCAGGTAGACGGGCGCCTTAAGGGATGGAGGTTATAATTAAATAAAAGAGTTGATTATAATTTCCTAATTTTATTTACAATAACTATAAACTAAATTCTTGCAATAAATTGATATCACTTGCTGTTTAGAATTAATGAATTCAATCAATACAATAATTACCTCAAAAAAATTAATGCAATTAAATAATTAAAAATCAGTCCCGTTAGATAGTGTATCAAAACCTATTTGATTATTTTATAAATTATATGTCCATATCTAAATCTTCAATAATTACAAAAAAATCTGTATTATACGTTTATTCAGTACCACCTCAAGTTTATTTTCAAGTGCCACCAGTCCGCAATGTTCTAGAGTTCTCAGAGTGCCCTCGTGCACAGTAGCCTTCACCCGTCGGGTTTAACGCCCTCTCATCCATTTACACCACAAACACCTCGTCTGTCTTCACCTCGCAGTCTTCCTTCGTCGATGTCTCTTGCTGCACCATGCGTCGTTCGAACACCGCACTCAGCCAATTCGCTGCAGAAGTTTGTCTAAATGCCATGTTGTGCCAAGGGTCCTAGTTCCCTGAATATTCTTGCGTATTCTCTAAACTCGTCAGCTTCTCCAGCAAGAGGGAGGAGGAGGGCCTGTGATGCCAGCCAGGTCACCACTGTCAATCATCCCC